>JASPKZ010004656.1:0-24542 GCA_030220185.1 Diploptera punctata | reverse complement strand
CTTATATATATTAAAAATTAAATTTGAGGAAAGTAAAACATAATTGAGCTTATATTCATTAATAGTGAGGGGAGAACGATATTTTTAATAACCACACTTCATACAATTTCAAATTTATTTGATTTAAGTCCATTGGTTTCGAATTAATTTTTCATTCATCTTCAGTTAATTTTCATGACACCAACTGTTGAAATTCTATGTTTGTTGATTTCACCATGGTTACCTCTAACGCTGCCATCTTTTGGTTGGCTTTATAAATTTTTAAAATAAAATTTTTTTCTATAGGAATATCAAAATTCATTGATCAATATTTATGTCTTTGAATGAATATCTTCTCCCAAACTGTTAATTCTAATAGTTTATCCAATTGTTTCAAAAGTTTTGCATCTCTATTAATTTTATAATGTTCTAATAAACTTATGTGCAGCAATTGCTGATTTTTCAATTTCACAATTTGAAACAATTGGATAAACCATTAGAATGAACAGTTTGGGAGAAGATATTCATTCAAAAGAATAAATATCGATCAATGAATTTTGATATTCCTTTAGAAAAAAAATGTATAATGCCAACCAAATATGGCAGAATTAGAGAATTGGTGAAAAATCAACAACTGAAAATAAACTGAAGATGAATGAAAAAATTCATTCAAAACCAATGGTCTTAAATCAAATAAATTTGAAATTGTATGAGGTGAGTTATTAAAAATATGTTCTCCACTCACTATTAACTTTATATATATGTTTGGTCCCACAATATTAAACAGAGGAGGCCAAAATAAATGAAGATGATGCTCTCCTTCGTAGTAAAGTTTCAGATACAAGGTAAGAATTTCAGATGAAAATTATGCAAATGAAATAAAGATATGTAAAAAAGTTTTCAGGTTTATAAATGCCATTTCAAAATAGAGAATTGAAAATATCCGAAAATCTATAAATACTAATGCAGAGATAGGCAAGGATATGTAAGGCAAACACACCAACAGGCAGACCAAATTGTCCAAAACTGGTTCTGGAACACACATCATTTAAGGGTCCTGAAAGCCATTATAGCATAAAGAAAACAGAAGTGGTATTTACCTGGGGAACTGTGTATTTTTAACCACGTATAACATGTATAAAGACAATTATTCTGAAAACTTTATATCTTCTGAAATGTATTAAACCATTTTCATAACACAGTTCAACATTTAATTTGGATACCCCAGAAACGATTCGTATAGTATCTGTGATGAATTTACTGCTAATAAGAAGTCGCTCCTGTTCAGTTAAGTACCATTGCAAATGAAGAGATGAGGCTGGAGAGGTAATGTATCTTGAAACTGAAAACAAGGTTCACATAGCAAGAACTGAGATTATTTATAACGGCCAGAGGGAAGCATGGAAGAGAAGTACTAAATTTATTTCCATGGATTTTCAGAAAAATCTCCCCTGTCCAAACATCATATATTACAAGCAACGATTTAGCTACTTTTCTTTCAACATTCAAAAGTTGTTTGATAACAAGGTCATTTTCTATATTTATTCTGAAACTCATGGTAGGAAAGGAGCCAATAAGGTAACTTCATTTCTTATTAATCAGTATATTACAAACATCCTTAACCCAAAAATCTAGTAGTTAAATATATTCTGTGAATCTGCAGGAGGGCAAATAAAAATTACATGCTCTTTAGATATTTACACTACATTGTTCATGAGAAGACACATTTGCAGTCAGTTCTTGTCACATTCCCAATAAGTGGACCTACATACCTAGAATGTGACAAGGGTATGGGTCTGATAAAGTCAAACATTTTTAGTGAAATTCGTTAAGACTGGGTTGCAGTATTCCAAAGTGCAACAATGAAAATAATGAATATATGTAAGACAAAAAGAAAAACTCTCACTGTTCTTATAATAGGTCCAGGAACAACCAAAAAAATTGAGCTTCCCAAGATCTACTCCAAGTTTCTTCTTCTTCTTCTTCCTTCCAAGTATTAGGCCAAGGCCTGTTACGATCCTATAGAAAATTTTCCTCCAGCGTTTGAGGGAAATTCTCGTATAAGACTTGAAAGCATAATAATAGTCCCTTCGATTGGTTGCTGGCCAAAGGAAGGATACTCCAAGTTTTACAAATTAAACTAATCTGTTCCATCACAAGTTCATCCGCAGACAGGACGTTCCTATATTATGATTACACCTGAATAACCATGAAGCACAAAGGTTTGTAATCTAGCAATTCTATGCATTGAGAGGGAGAAATGTTGGAATTTTTTTTAAGGACCTCTCATCAGATTTGTTGCTTAATGGCTCCAAATCACCTTATATATATAACATGGCTTGCATTATCATAATCATTTTGCATGTTATTAAATAATTCTTCCAAGAATGAGAGTTTACAGCAGCAACATTTTCAGGAGATGGATTAGATACTTTGTAAACACTGTAATACATGGTCCCAACCAAAATAATTGCTCTTCTTATACCATTAAAATGGCTTGTTCCATGAAAACTTTTACATAACCCAAAATATACTAAAGCATTCCAATGATGATGATGATGATGATGATAATACACTACCATATTATATTAATGTAAAAGTGTTTTTAAATCAATCATTAGGTTAATTTAAAAACAGGCCTAATCAAGAAAAAATATTTTTCGTCGTTACGCATGTTTTATGGATAGTTTCTTATTTCCTATAGTTTCAACGTTTCTATATTAATTCTATTATAGTTTTGAAAATCTTTCGTTGGACATGTTCTTTATTTCTGGCAAATTTTCCACGTGTACTAATATACGTGATCTGTGGAACGTGTTTGTGTTGGTTCAATGTGTTTATTTAGGTTTCTATGGTAACGCGATAAGTAAACAACCAATAGCATTTCTTTCCCCTCCTACAAATTGTTCCGCTTGAATATGAGGTATGAGAAATATACGATTCAAAATAATTTTAACGGTAAACCGCCCGTTTGTTTACGTCGGTGTTATATGGCGTGGTGAAACGCAAACACGCTTAGTTATTTTTCACACGGTTATGTAACTCGTCGTGAAGGCTAAATTTCACCGATGTTGGTGAAACCGGCCCTTAATAGAATGCATCTTGAGCATAAATGAAGGAATGACAGGTATTTGGTTCCGTTAACGTTTTTATGTAAAATTAATCATTTTACATGAAAACGTTTCACGAATAGAAAGTAACACGTGCTATTTTTATACAATTTTGATTTTAGTTCGCTAAACAATATTCTCCGGACCAAAAAAAATGGAAAGCACATATTTAGGTACAGTACTTGCTATTGGTCCTATTTCACTTACAATACTAATTAAAATCAATACTTAACTCTAATTAAATCTACGGCACGATAAAGTCGCAAGTCGCGTGGTATGCGATGTTGAATTTCTTACCACTAATATTATGTGATCCTCATTTTCTCTCTTCTTTCCACACAATATTTCAATCGGTTACATAGTGTTGTAGTTAAATCGTTGTTATACCAGTATTTATATCTTAAAGGAATTGATTATCATCTGTTAAACGAAGAATAAAAAATAAATCTTCTGTCAAAAATCTCAAATATACACACGACACGATTGGAATTAAAAAACCGCGGTGTAGCTATACTCACTCCGGACCAACACTCGGGTATTGTAGTAAGCGATGTTAATATTCTGACTAAGAGTTTATGTGATCTTCATTTTCTCTCTTCTTTCCTCAAAATGCTTCAATCGGTTTCATAGTTTGATAGTTAAATAGTTGTTATATTTATTACTTTAGATAATTGATTATCATCTGTTAATCGAAGAATAAAAACTAAATCTTCTCTCACAAATTTCAAAGAAACACACGACACGAATAAAATCCGTGGTGTGGCTATTCTGACCCCGACACAACACTGGGGTATCGTGGTACGCGATGTTGGTATTCTGGCTACGAATATTATGTGATCTTCATTTTCTCTCTTCTTTCCACACAATAGGCCTATTTCAATCGATTTCATAGGGTTGTAGTTAAATCGTTATTATATTATATCTTTAAGGAATTGATTATCTTCTGTTAAACGAAAAATAAAAAATAAATCTTCTGTCAAAAATTTGAAAGAAACACGCGACACGAATGAAAATAAAAACCGTGGTGAAGCTATTCTCACCCTGGCACAACATTCGGGTATCGTGGTACGCGATGTTAATATTCTGACTACTAATATTGTGATCTTCATTTTCTCTCTTCTCTTCACACAATACTTCAATCGGTTCCAGTGTGTTGATAGATACATCGATGTTTATTTATATGTTTACGAAACTGATTATCTTCTATTAAACGAAGAAAAAAAGTAAAACATCTCACAAAAATTTCAAAGAAACACACGACACGAACGAAAATAGAAAAAACCGCGATATCTTCGAATGAAATCTTGTTATTTCGACTACGAATATTATGTGATATTAATTCTCTATTTTCTTTTCACTCAAGACTTCAATCGGTTTATAGGGTTGTAGTTAAATCGTTGTTACATTTATATCTTTAGGAAATTGTTTTCGTCTTCTGTTAAACGAAGAGTAAAAATAAATATTCTGTCAAAAATATGAGAGAAACACACGACAGGAATGAAAATAAAAATCCGCGGTGTGGTTATTCTGACCCAGGCACAACACTCGGGTATCTCGATATTTATGTCCCCTCGGGAATCGGGGTAGCACAGATGTACTCCTTGGCATTTTTCTGTTACTACACATTTTAATTCAGAGAAACTCAATCCATTCAAATTATCTTTCATCTTATTTTCGAGTTTCTAATTTCATTAAATTCTTCTTCATAAATTTGAATACCAACGAAAAATCAATATCTTCTCAAAAGTCAATACAAAACGTAAAATATAAACAAAATTAAACACAATATGGCCGCAGAACACAAGCTGCAATTAAAAATTGTTATAAAATAGTTAAATTGATATAAATTGACCGACTTCACAGCTTCAATTTACACAATTTACATATTACATAAAAATCATCAGTTTCGTTGAACTGTGCTAATTTAAATAAAAAGTATTAAATAGAAGATAAATTTCCTTACTTGGTATTATGTCCAGCCGGGCTACAAACCCCTTGTCATGATATACTTACCGGTATATTCCTCTATAAGTTTCCCTTGTCATTTAATTTATTATTTTACTCACTACCTTGGCATTATTTGAATGACTTTCATCTTATATTATTTTCAATATCATAATATTAAATTTGGCCTGGCTTTCTCCGTCTAATTTCTTATTTTGAAAAATAGCATCCTAAAAAGGTAAAATATTACACCTGATCAGTAAACTAACATTAATAACACGTTCATAGTATTGCAGAAATTGCATAATCTATGGGCAACATAACAACAAAGGAAGGAAGTTTAGAGAGACGGAATTCAAAGAACTAAAAAGATAATAGCAAAGAAGAATATTCATAAAGAAGGTCAACGATAATAGCAAACAAGAATATTTCATAAAGAAGATCAATATATCATACATTCATGAAAATAAAGCCCTATATATTTTAATTCATTGAATTTTCTATACTTTCTATACACTATATACTTTTTCTATACACTATATTTTCATTGAATCTATGCAATACCGAACAAACCTAGCATAAAAAAATATATGTTTACATTCTTACATGTTATATTTTACTTACCATCTTCTTTAAAAAGGCATTTTAAATGTAAATTCTACGTTATTTTATCACGCATAAACATTTTAAACTGATATTAACGCTAAGAAAATAAGATGAGAAGTAACTAAAAGCAGCAAAAAGAATAGCCTATAGAACATTAGAATTTTCATGAATGTTTCTATTATAGTTAATTGAAAGTTAGCTATTTTGACATTTTGTGCTGTCAATTGTGAAAGAGATTGAGGATGGAACCGAATTTCGAAAACTAATTTGTTTAGGGTATATAAAGTTTGTGCAGTTCTGTTTTACGTAATACAGTTGCCTGCCTCAATTTCTTAAACATACTTTTTGTGTAAACATTTGTGAATTTAGAGTATAATTTATTAATTTCAGTGAAAAGAATAGGTTTGAAGCCTTAATAATAGTGTCTAATATTTCAAGTTTTACTGAGGGACTAATTTGTTAAATTTTGAGCTTATTTTAGAAACCCAAAACTGCAATTTCTAGTGCCTAAAAATTCGAGGTATCATTACATAATTCGACCTTGCCCCTGAATTCTTTATCTACCAACCTGGAATTTTTGTACAAATGAAAATCTACAGATGTATAGTTAGTGTGATGGTTAAAGGCGTATGGAGCTGTTTCTTCAGGAAAGAACCACTTTAATTGATTTTTTGGGCCCTTTACGCATCCATTGATGATGTCTGGTATGTATAGGATCAAAAAATCCATTAAAATAGTTACTTTCTGATGAAATAGCTTCAACATAGCGCCTCCATCTCCCTTTAACACTAGGACTTACTGTAATTAATATATGGTAATTATTTATTTGTCAACCAATGATATGTTAATAAAAATTGCTGTGCCTTTTATTATTAGACATATGAGAATGTTTTCTCTTTTTTGTGTACAAGTTTTTAATAATATATTTAATTAGGTTTTTACTACTATTGTGTTCTATTTTGTTGTCTTTGTAATTAATTATATAATTTCGTATAAAATAATAGAACAACAGGAATGAACCATATAAAAAATTACATTCTTTTTTTCTTTCCTTCTCGATTTGTATTTTTTATTAATCTACTCTAATATCTAATTCACCTCTATCACTCATCTACATATACGTTGTAATTCTATTTGTCTACAGTAACTCCATTTTATCAGGACTAAATATAATTTACCTTATATTTTAGTGAAATTTAAAACGAAACATTTTAAATCTGCAGTACCATTTGACGTTCTCGGTCTTTCAATTATGTTGGTAAAATTAAATATTTTACATTTTTATATTTGTAAGTATTAAAAAATAGTTATTAATTGTTTGTATTATCTCGATAATTCCTGAAATTAAAACACCACGAAATTGTAATTAAATTTATAGCAAGAGAAATTTCAAAATATAGTCACAAAATGGAAATTATTCTTGTAACCATGGATAAATCCTGATGCCATTATTGAACCGCGACGTTCAAATGTCGAAATTTATTTTGTTGAGATTCATGAGCGATTTTTATTCATTATTTTTTGTTCAATAAAGGATTTACAAGAATTATTGTATATGCATTTTACCGTGTGAGTTGTCTTAAATGATAGCATTTGATATTCGAATTCCGGGGAGGATTGAGTTCAAATCCCAGTGCCGACCGACTTAAGTGTATTCTTGGTTTTCCTCATTACGTCAAGACAAATACAGGTTTGGAATTTCATTACCAGTACCTATTTCACATCATTCAGCAGTTTATAACGTCATTAAATATAAATAAATAATATAAATTGATGTTACATGAACTAGATATTTCAAGCTTCTTTAAAATAAGAAATAAATATATTATCAACAATAACCGATACACAATCTTATAAATTACTCGAATATGAACTTACTTACTCTTACTTACTCACTGGTACTATCGAACCAGTAGGTTCATGGCCGCACGGACATAAGCTCTCCATATATCCCTATCCTGAGCTAATGCTTTCCAATCATTCCCTGTATAATCTACTTCCCTCAAATCATAGTTAATGTTATTCTCCCAACTCATTCTTGGTCTACCAACTGGGCGTTTTCCCTCTGGCTTTCCTACAAGAAGCTTCCATGCATGTCTTTCATTCCCCATACGTGCAACATGTCCTGCCCATCGCAGTCTACGAGACTTAACTGTTCTTATTATATCTGGCTTCCTATAAAGGCCATGTAGTTCATTGAGCCTTTGGCATGGGTTCCCTGAAGTAGTCCCCGCCCGGAGAACCGAATGGGGGACTATTTGACCTCCGGAAAATTTTACCCCAGTTGAACCCATGTCCGCATTTCTTGACGGTTGTATTTTTACGGTGAAAGATCGTTACTCTATCGACCAAGGTTTATTTTTTCGTCTGGCTTATCACCTTCGACCAGTCCGGCATGGGTAACCCTAGCGGCAGAATATGAACAGCGACAAAATTAATTCACTGAATCAAACGAAATAAATTACATATTACATTTCATTCATCTGGTGTACACTAATTTGCATTTATCTAAATCTAACTAAATAAATCACACACTCCGGTAAATAAAACTTGTCAACAAAAAAAAAATATATCAGAAATTAAAATAGGTGGAATTTACTGAAATCGATGTGTTGATTTCAAATATGTAATTAGTTTTTTCATAGCACGTACAGTTATTTAAATAATTGGATGAGATGAGATGACAGACTCTCATCCATATGAAAATGGTATAAACTTCAGAATATAAGCTTCGTACAAACATATTGAATTCTTTATCTACATAATTGTTAAAAATTTGTTATATTGTTAAATTCCCATAACACTGCACCGATTTTGCCATACTATTTTATCACATTGCATTTATACAACAGATAGGTAAAAAACTATCTACCTTGAAAATTGTAAATTAAGTGAATATTTTATTTGGGACATTGCTGAAATATATATCGTGGTTTGTATAGTTTTATGACTTGTTTATAATGACTGATAATTACAAGAACGATTCAAATAGTTTTTGCTATGTATGTGTTGATTCGCATAGAAGTCTCAGCAGTGTAGGCTTACATCAGACCTTAGGCATTTGAATCATATGCTATATTTTTAAAAGCCACTGGAAAATCAGGACAAAGACTGGGCACTGCATTTAATACATAGGCCTATGTTATGTTTAAATGGATTTCGTGGTTGGGTCAAAGGGAGAAAAATGTAATTGCCTTTTGCTATTCCCTTGGGGTGACGAGTGTCAAAGAATCACATATTTTTGCTGTGTCGATATTGCAGGTTTCTCCACAAAGAATAAATGAAATTGTTTATTTAAACTTAGACTCTGCAAGAACGCCAATCTCAGATGAGCCATTTCATCAGTTCTTGTTCCTTCTTTGGTACTCGAAGAACTAAACCGTGATAATGATTCTTCCTTACATGGTCAACGTTTAGATTATTATGAATGGTTTAATTAGAGATATTTATTTACTGAAATATAATGTAGAACGTATCGCTTATAGACTGAAATAAAATATGTTAAAGAATGAAGTTGGTGTTTGCCATTGTTGTGTTAGGAAATACAACTTAAATACATTTTTTTGTGATTGATAACACTGGTCGACAAGGTTTTCTTCACAAGAAATCTGATAAGTGAATCTAGCGCTTTGTTTCATGCTGAAATCAGAAATGTAGTGAGAAGTTTTTTCCATCAGGCACAGTTCTTTTGTGACAGCTACTTTTTAAAATCTTATTTTAGCATTCTCTTTGACCTTTCATGGGAACCTTTTCTCTTTATTTAGTGATTTTATTCAATTTATATTCAAGGAAATTATATATAATGTCATGCTGAAGCATCAAAACACAAGACTGCTCAGGTTCATTCATGTTTTAACATGCTCAGACCTGTTAATCTGGGCATTGTGATGTGCCAGTCTCACTACGTTAAAATAATGGCCTGAACGTGAATCTCTTATCCCTGGCCAGAAACATGTGTCACATATGTCCTTTTAGTGAATCCTGAAAAAATATATTTACCTCCATTGCATATTAAATTAGGAGTAATGAAACATTTCGTCAAAGTAATGGATACATTTTCTGAAGGATTCTTTTACTTCAAATAAAAATTTTTCCCAAAATCAGTGAGGCTAAACTGAAAGAAGACAATTTTATAGGACCACAAATATGATAATTAATGGCTGATGAACATTCTGAGGACTGTTAAAACCACTTGAAAAAGCAACCTGGCAATTTTCCAAAAATATATGTTTCAATTTCCGTGGAAACCATAAAGCAGAAAACTATCGTGGTCTAGTGGCTGATCTCCTGGATTCTAATGAAGCAACATGTAGCAGTATTTAAATATTCACTTCTTGGACTCTCACTTAGACTTCTTCCCGGATATTCTAGGGGCTGTCAGCGATGAGCACAGTGAGAATTATCATCAGCAAATTTCTACAATGGAAAACAGGTACCAAGGCAAGTTGAGTTCTAATATGCTGGCTGACTACTGTTGGACCAAGAACAGAGATGTTTCAGATGCAAAATATGCCCGAACATCACTATCTACCACGTTCTAGGTAAGTCAGAATTTGTAGTTTTATAAAAAAATAGAATAAATATTATACAAAACTCCTGCCTGATCGGGAAAAACTGAAATGATATTTGAATTCAGCATGAAACATACTTACAGAATATATTATTTTAATTCTTGTGAAAAAAAAGTTCATTTTTGTAGACCAGTGTAATATAATGGTTTGATGTCATAAAATTAATGATATATTTAGGGAACTTAATTAAGAGCACACAGATCATCAGACTGGAGACTATTCATGACTCATGCTAATGGGTATTCAAACTGGCTTCACAAGGTTTTGCTGTGTCGTGTGTCTTGGGATAATTGTAATATGGACCAGCTGTATGTTAAACATATCTGGGAACTAAGGATGATTTATGAATCAGGAGATCATTCCTTTAAATTAAACCCCTTGCGAATCCCAAGAATGTATTTCTTCCTCCTCAACATATAAAATTGGGATTGATAAAGTTCATAGTAAAACCAATGGGGAAGACAAATTTTTGAGGATTTCTGAGAAACAAATTTCCTCGACTTAGCGAAATGAAATTAAAGGAAGGTTTGTTTATTGGATTTCAAATTCAAGAAACATTTAAAGATGAAAACTTTCTTTAATACTCCGATAGATAAACAAGTAACTTGGGAAAATTTGAAATGGGTTTGTAGCATTTTCTTAGCTATGAAGATAGCTCATTTTTTCAAGAATGGTATTAGCAAACTTCTTCAATCATACAAAGAACTTGAATGTCATATATAATTGAATTAGTCATTTCGAAAAGGGGTCATCTCCAATTTTTTTGAAATCCATTTCTTTCATTATTCCATATTTAGATACCTACTTCCATAGTTTCCGTGTGAGAATGGATCAACTACACTATTCCTTTTCCACTTCCTGACTTTATTCAGTAGCAATTTCAGATTCAATGCTTTGTCCTCAACTAGTTGAATCAGTTTTTCTTTCTCTCTTGTAAAATTTGATCAGCTGTAGATGATCCCTTTTCGAAATGACTGATTCAATTAAAGGTGCATTTCCTGCATTCCCACTCGAATTCTTCCCGGAAACCTTTGTAAAGTGATGAGCAAGGGGAAGTTTCACCTGGACAGGAAGATAGTGGAGCAAAGTTACCGAGGTTTCTGGAATGATTCCATAAAAATAGATCACTGCTGGATGTTTCAGAAGGCATGTGCCAGAAAAGTTACTTTTAAATCATAGAATGTATGTTTATTTATCATTTCATAATGTTTTAGTTATTAGATTTACGAATATCAGTGCAAACCTACCGCAATAACATACAATATACTTTACAGTAAAAATTGTACTTGCTAGAAAAAAAATTGAAAGGTATTTTCATAATCACCATGAAAAAATGGTCTAGGATCGCATATTTTTATTTCTGATGATTTAAGGTCCCGCGCCGTAGCCGAGCGGTTAAGGTAGGAAGCCTTGGCGCAGAGCTACGGGACTTGCGCTGGTTCGAGTCTCCATGGGGGAAGAAATTTTCTCATGGTATTTCGGCCAGTACGGGACCGGTGCCCACCCAGCATCGTGAGGCAATTGGGTAGCTACAATAAGTAGCGGCTCCAGGTTAAGGAACCAGCTATAACGGCTGGGGAACTCGACATGCTAAGCACATGTCACCCCTATACTGGCTGTTGATCATCTACCTCTGTGATTGGCACATGTGGATGTGAAGGGCCAGCAGCCGGCTGGTAAAAGGGCATCCGCTGAAAAGTGGAAAAACCCTCAATCGGAATGATTTAAGAAAGTTTGATTTTATAGACCAGTGTAATTTAAGGAGTCAACTATTTTCCATTGTGTTAATATGGTTCATCCATTCCCTTTCATGGTGTTCAACTTTTTTCTGTTACATTTAAAGTATAATAATTATAATAATAATAATAATAATAATAATAATAATAATAATAATAATAATAATACTATAATAAAATTAATTACAATAATAATATTCTATCTAGAATCGGTTTAACAATGTGAACAATTGTCTGGTGCCCGTGTTCTGTTTCTTCATTGGGTACTTTAGCATCTTTATACTTTTATTAAGGCCGGGTTTCTAGCCCGCATCATTAACTCCCAACTTGGATGACCATCTGAATTTTTATATGTCGTCCCTTACAGAGTATAATAACGGTCTACACATTCTAACAGATTGTGGGTATAAGAGATTATCTGCCAGTTATCCTGCACAATTATTATAATACTGTAATGATGCTATAATAATAATACTAATAATAATAATAATAATAATAATAAATTATAATAACATAATACGAGTACTTGATTTATTCTGTCAGATGTGTTATAAAAATTTTATTATTTATCCTACACAAATATAATAATAATGGAAATAATGATAAAAATATTAGTTATAATATTTTGTTTTCTTCTGATCACTAAAGATTATGCCGCTATATTTGTTCCGAGGATAATAAATTATTCTATATCCTGCTTGATCATTATGTCTTCGTCCTCTTTGTCTGAAGTCGTACGCCAGGTGATTAACTGTTCACACAAAAACCACTCGAAAGGAAACAATAGTAATAGGCTGGATGCTAATATAATAATAATAATAATAATAATAATAATAATAATAATAATAATAATAATAATAATAATAATAATAATAGCGATGGTAACGACGGCTACGACTACGACGATAACGACAATATTAATAACAATGTTTTTTTTTTATTCTGGCAGAATTAATGCTTTCTCTTCCATTTAACGAGCAGAAATTACTTAAATAAGGAATACAGTGTTCCCAGATCGCTGATATTTATGGTCAACTAAAGATACTGTATATGTAATGCCAGTTGTACATGAAATTGATATTCTATTGGAAATCTGTAAAATAACCCAATATGTTTATGTATCACAGTTACAAACGGTTGACAAAGGTGAGGACCCTTATTTTCTCGGAAAGGTGGTAAATGGTATCCCCCTCTGGACTCCCGCCAAAGAAATAAGTTTAAAATGGAAAGAAACAGAGGAGAGAACAGGGAAAGAGAGAGAGAATGGAAGTTTAAACAAAAGAGCAAAAGAGGGAAAAGGGATGTTTATAATCCAAACACCGGGAGAATGTTTTGGCAATAACCCAGGGGACGGAAGAGGAGAGAAAAAAGAGGAACACTTAGCCAGTACTGTTACTTCACAACATAAACATGGGGTCGAGACCAATCTACCCTTACACTCATTTTCACCATTTTTAATCCACACAGATTTAAAAAGAAGAAACAAAAAACTTCCTTCTCTGAAAGTTCCAGAAAGTGAAAAATTACGTATACTAAGTAATCAGGGGTGTAACTTTTACATCGCCTTCTCATATCTATTACGGAATTTCATGCGCCTCTAAGATTGTAGTTTTCATAAGTAATGCCACAAGTGATTTCCAAATTATCGATAAATTCACGACTCACGAAGTGAGGAGTGATTCGTGAGTCGTGAATTTATCTAGAGAATTTGAAAATCAATAGTGGCATTTGTTAGGATTATTTAACGAATAAAATTAAGCTGTTTACTCACAAATCATTATTTAACTATAGTTATTTTAAAATATTTATATATTTAATGTAAACGGCGACGTTTGAAAACAAATGAGAAACGATTGGTACGCTTCATCTGCTTCTTTTGTTTATCACTGCAACCAGATCATACTATTTATTGCCAAAGGAACGCAATATTGTAAGAATGCTCTCTAGTGGAGAAAAAATGAAACACATCAAACTGTATATTAATTCATTTCTGATGTCGTAAGATGTAAATATGACAATTATATTTTTTCTGGATTATTACCTGGGAAAACATACATTTAAGAAAATGCAAACAGTGGTTTCGTTTTTTGGTGATAAATCAATTGCTACAAGTGTTTTTATATTAACTCCTGCAAGCGCTATGTGTTGACAGCCATGCACTATATACACAATCTGGTAACCGTATTTCTTACAGAGTCAGTCACTGCAAAATACGTAATGATCAGATTCAGATCTGTTCAGAATATTAAAAAGGAGGAGCTTTCTTTAATGTGGTAAATTTAATATTGATAAATATTTGGTGAAACACGACTGTGACTGGTTGTAAAACAGAAACCATTGAAACGTGATTGGTCATTGACTCCCATTTGGGGCATGAGTTAAATATTCACAGTATGTAAATCCGTATGCTTATCCATTTTTGTACGTATCTTTACTTTTGAGAATGTTAAACATGCTTTTTAATTTACAGACAACTGGAAATTTTCCCATTTTCAATCCAACATATTTTTAATAATATAAATCTATAAGTCTGAACAATTCTAGCTTTCATGAAACCGGAACGAACCAACAGGCTTAATCCCTGGAGATGATGATGATAAATCTATAAGAATAGTTAAGTCTCGTAGACCGCGATGGGCAGGACAAGTGACACGAATGGGGAGTGAAAGACGTGCGTGGAATCTCTTGTAGGAAAACCTGAGGGAAAACGCGCAACTGGTAGATCATGAAAGAGGTGCGGGGATAATATTAACCGTGATTTGAGGGAAGTAGATTGTACAGGGAATGATTCGAAAACATTAGCTCAGGATATGGATATATGAAGAACTTATGTCCGCGCGGCCATGAACCTACGGGTTCGATAGTGCCAGTGAGTTAGTTTTAAATCTATAAAGAAAATTTTAAGCGGCACAAATGAGAATTTAATGTCCACTCCTAGCATTGACAAAAATGGACAAGCAAAGTAACACAGATATACACGGTAAATTAAAATTTCAATGTAGTTGAAGAAATTCAGAATTATCAAAGCAATTGATTAGATCATGTCCTGTAGGGAGAGAGTTTCAGCTCTAGATCTCATACTTATTTCTTTGGCCACACATGGACGTGAAGAACCCTCAATGACAGGGTCGCCTACAAGACAAATAATTGACTCATCTGTCCTTCCTAAATCGAAAATATTAAATTATGAAATATTTACAAAAGGTCGGTCTCCTCAACTCTATTAGTTATTTATCTCTAACTCATCATCAGCAAGATTCGAAACTTGGTTTTGAATCCTGCTGATGATGGGACTAGTCCCGAAAACGTTACAGATAAATAACTAATAAAGTTGAGGAGACGGAACTTTTAGGTAAGTATTTCATAATTTTACATTTTAAACTTGAATAATGCCTCAACGGAACATCATGAATCCTGTTAATGTTGACTTCCTAAATCTGCATTACGGCATCAACTTACAGGACTTCGAGATAAAGGAAGACCAAAATTAAGATGGACTCACCAATCAATCTTGAAATCTCATAGGAACGGCTCAAACTATCTAAACATAAACAAGTTCATGATAATGGTGGCATCTGAAAGACATATTTATAAGGATTTTATTTTATTTCCCTTTTAAATGCTACTTCTTTTCCCAAACATTTTGTGAAGAAGATAAATATACAAAAAAGATTGAAATGTTGTAAGAACAATAGCTGTGAAATTTAATTTAAGATTTACCTCATATCGAATCATCTAATTAAACCGGTTTCAAGACCTAGGTGGTTTCATCTTCAGTAATACCTCAACCGATGTTATGTAGTTGAGGAGAACTGCTTCTTACTTTTTTAGCCTTTCCCAATAAATATTTCCTACATTTCTGGCGATTTTTAAATGAAACAAAATTACTCAGTGTCCACATTGTTAATAATTTTATGTTTATTTTCCATTATTGTCTTGAATTGCTTTTCTTACAAATGTAGGTAATATATCCAAATCTAAATATCTATTTATAAATCTAATATGAATCATCCTTTTTTCGTCTTTTTTATCTTAAATTTGTGAATATTTTTAGCATCTTTATATAACCCAGAACATTTACGTTAAAATCAGATATTGAAGTTCTGTCTGCGTCGGCCATTTTGAATTCCTATACAAGCAGGAGACGTTACTTAAATTGAACTTTTATAATGAAAATCACTATGACGATTAATTTAATTCTTATAGAAAAACATTATTTTGTGATAGGAGATTATGGAAACTATGGAAAATACTTAAAATATTTATTTTATAGTAAACTGAAACGGAAAGAAATACTTAGAATGCAGCTCTGATAAAATTAAATGTTAGTACAATCCTCAGATTTGTCCCAGGACTTACATCTACATGTTGATGTATTTTTTACTATCATTACTTTTTAAATTGTTGTTAAACATGGTTTTAAGTTGTATGTAACAGCACATTTACCCATTTTTAAAAATAGGCCTAAATCAACATATCTATATTATGTTAGTGTTCGGCATATTTATAGAAACTTCGATTTGCTTTTCCTATTAGATGCCAATTCGTATCCAAAGCATTATTTTTGTAAAGAAAATAGGTACAGAAAAATTAATATTTGAAATGAACGGAACTACATGAGACGATTAACGCAAAAAAACTTAAAAATAATAATTTAATGTAGACTGCAATAGAAAACAAAATTCGGATGATAGTTCGGGTAATTAAATATAATATCTCATATTTATCTTAAATTTGTTAATTATGGAAACCCACTTTAGTGCATTCATTCATCTATGTGCCCAGCCTCGTTTAGAATTTGGGCAGCTACAATAAGTAATGGCTCCAGGTATGGAAAACAAGCTATATGGCTGCGGGACCCGGCATCCAGACCACATGCGCACCTACACAGGCAGGATGATCTATACCTCTGTGATTAACATATGTAGATATGAGGCCAGCAGCCGGCTGGTAGGCCAAGTGCCTTCTTGGTCTGTCGTGCCATGGAGTTTACTTTATCATAAGTAAAATAACGAGTGATTTCCAAATCGAGAGTGGCATTTGTTGGGACTATTTAACGAATAAATTAAGCTTTTTACTCAAAAATCATTATTTAAATATAGTTGCCGGTGTTTTAAAATATTTATATATTTAATGTAAATCAAATTTTACTGATTTTGAGAGTATTTATCAATCTTTATAATTTTTTATTTATTTATATATTTTTTGTATTCTCTTTTATATTTACTGTCAGTAGAAACTGGTATGACGAATTATTAGTAGTTATCTCCATGCCACCCGCTTGTAGTTACGGGTACTCCCTAACGGCAGTTTATTGATAAGTTAATTTATATGCGATTATTTCTCTACATATGTCAGTGACTGACATGTGATCAATATATCATCTCAATGAGACATCTAGTAGACAATTGAAGTATTAATTGGATAGGGAAGATCGATTAAATGTTGCTCAGAGGCATTATTATAGGCTTGAGGTTCTTTTACGATCCCTAAACTCTTTAGATTCGTGGTTCATGGCCTGAAAGTCCCTCCCGGAAGACTTGTCAGTTGGATTTCTCCATTCTAAAAATCCATCGAACCCGACCGGGTTAGAACCTGTAACCCTTGGTACTAGAGGCAAGGAACATATCCTCCTAAACCACCAATCCCATTTATCTTGAATTATAAAAAAACGAATTATTATATAAATTATGAAGGTCCTTAAAGGGCAAATTGTATTAAAATAATTATAACATACGAGAAATTATATAAAAGTTTCTTCCAATATTTTTTTTAATGAATTTTGGAGACCAGTTCTGAGGTTTCTGAATTGAACTGCATTATCAATCTAGAAACTTCTTTTCCACCACACACTCATGCAAGTTGAATATGAACAAAAAGAGAGAATAAAGTACTAAGGTGAAGAAAATCGAAACAGCAGTTTGAGGGAAATTGAAAATGAAACCTCCGGAAAAAGAGAATACTCAGAAGATAATAAGAAAAGTAGCCAGGAGAAGTGTTTGAGAGCATTCTGGCGGCTATCCAAGTAACCAGGAAATTGGAAAGCCGCGTCTCGATTTGACATGGACAGGAACTCGTAGACCCGCGGAGACACCCAACTTTTCTCCCCAATGTTTTTCGTATCCTGGAATACACATCTTTCCCTGCCAATGACATTTGTTTAATCAAATGTCAAGTAAAGTGTCTTTTCATGTTGGATATAGCCAACTTGGAATTGAAAAATTATACGATTCAGAAATAGTTTTCTATCATGAAGTGAATAGAAACTTTGACTGATTTCTTATTTTATCTTCAATAACTCTTACGTACTTTCAATAGTCTCTTTTCCAGTATTTTTAACTGAGATTCATAAGGACATATTCTGTTTCTTTTTACTGTGTATATGACTATCTTGCTACAAAGCTACCTCGTTTAATCTGGCATATCGCCTTTACCTGTTCTGTATGTGTAAGAGGGTTATAACTTTTTGGACTTTTGTGAAATAAAATATTTCCTGTACAATGAATGGGTTAACGTTTACTTAAAACCATTGGAAAAGGCCTTAATTTCACTGAGCGTCAAGAAAAGGTCACCCCCAAATGTATTTATGTATCAATATTTAATATTGATTTGGGGTGACCTATTCTTGAAGCTCAGTGAAATGAAGGCCTTTTTCAATGATTCTAAGTAAAAGTTCACCCATTCATTGTACGGGAAATATTTTATAATTCACAAAAGTCCAAAAACGTTTTTACCTTCTTCTTGGGTTATAACTTTTTGGACTTTTGTGAAATAAAATATTTCCTGTGCAATGAATGTCTGAATTTTTACTTAAAACCATTGAAAAAGGCCTTCATTCCATGAGCTTCAAGGAAAGGTCCCACCAAATATATGTATATACCAATATTTAATATTGATTTGGGGATGACCTTTTCTTGAAGCTCAGAGAAAAGATGGCCTTTTTCGATGGTTTTAAGCAAAAGTTCACCCATCAATTGCACAGGAAATATTTGATTTCACAAAAGTCAAATAAGTTATAACGATAGCGCCGACAATGTTCGCCGGATCATTTAATTACATACGTTCTGTACCACGAACAATATAAGGATACCATATGAATACATCAGCCAAACACGATAGTCTTTTAATTTCTGTTCTGATATGAATGTTTGATTTACTATACATTTCAGTTTTTACAATAATAATTTTATAACTTCTCTAGATGCCATATTTCGGAAGGATATCGCCGTTATAGGTCATATTGTTGTTTTGTACATGCTCAAATTATGACTAATATATCTGTGAACACGGTGAATAAATTGTTCAGAGTAAAATCACTGTATTTCAGTGAGTACTTTTTAAGTGAAAACATGCATTTGTTCTTTGGAGATACTAAGAAACTAATTAGGAATTATTAGAGCCCTGGTTGCCAATTTCTTCACAGTTACAAAAGTCTTGAGAGGTAATCATAGTACCCTGAGCTCATAATGGTCATTTTTCGACCTAAGGTTTTCCCTGAAAACACACACACACTCAGTACTGTAATTCAATTTTGACATTTAGCAATGCAGGCCTAATGAGACATGAAAAGAAAAATAAACGCCTGAACCGGGATTTGTACCCAGGACCTCGAATTCGATACATTAGTGCGCTACCAGTTATTCTATCCAGGCTCCTAACATAAACATTTATTTTTTCTTTGATATATACTCTCTATCATGAGAGATAGCGAGAACTCGGTCTCACCGCCCTCTCGTGGTTACTATACATAGAAATAAAGAACCGCCACTGCTATAAAGTAAACATTCTCTTCAAAATATTATGTCTATGGGCTGAAGAGGGCATTTAAGTCCCTAAAACAGCCGGAAGTGACAGGCTACGGGCCCTGCACGTTAATTCCACTTTGTTGCCGAGTGGACCCCCAGGTCAAACTGGGTGTACGCTTGGCTGGCGGAGTGGAGAGCGTGCATGGGAACTTAAAAGATTGTCCTGCACTTCCATTACCTAAGTTAGTTAGTTTAGGTAATTTACTTATTTGTTATAGAATGACAGAATACAGATTCCCAACAAATATTCTAGAATGGGAACCTATTGGTAGAAGAAGAAGATCCAAAAATAAAGCGAATTCATGGTGTTTTGGTCGCAGGAAGATGTACTGAAGCATTATGAAACCTGCTAAATAAATTAATTAATTAAAAAATACACACTTAAAGATTTATAATTCTCCATTGTTCTACTTAGATCCTATAAAAATCTACATTTCACTTGATGCCTATTGTAATTTATTGCACTGCTAATATAATTGAAAACTATTAACTTGGAATACTGCTTTTGTTTGTTTCAGATTATTGATTGGTGCAAAATGGCGTTGTTTCCATGTCTTATGGCACGTAGAGAAGAAATGAAGATGGAGCAGAGGGAGTTGCCTCGTCTCGTGTTCTAGGTAAGTTTTTGTATGATTAATAACTCAATTTCCATTTATGAACTCCTCAGCATAACTTTCCGGCCTGTGTTAAACAGTATCAGGAAAATTTAATTACGAATTACAGCATTTCCGCATTATTATGTATTATGATAATGACTATAATGTGAACAAAAACATACGCTGGTCTGATAATCTACATTATTTTACACTATACACGCACAAAAATGATAAATATCCTTGTAATCTCTAAACTTGATAAAACAAGATACATAATTGTCAGAATTATAACCTAATTCAAGGGATCATCACTATTCATTCATAAAATAAAACAACTAAGAAGAAACAATAAAACAGAAATTATTAATTTTTGATAGAAAATGTTAAGAATAATATTTGGACCAAATAGAGGAACTGATAACTGTTGTAGAATCAAAACAAATTACGAACTAAAAAAATTAATAAAAAATCAGAACATAGTAAACCATATAAGATCTCTCAGAATTGTTTGGCTTGGACATTTGATAAGAATGGATGATCAGAGACTGGGCAAGAGGCTCTACAAATGGAAACCTATGGGAGGCAGAGCTGTTGGAAGACCGAAGATCAGATTGGAAGATGACACAATGAACGATCTGAAGAAAATGAAAGTGACTAATTTGAATATGGCAAGAGACAGATTGGCATGGAGGAGGATTGTTGGGAAGGTCAAAACTTTCACTTTTGAAGTTGTCGCTGCCCTAAGATGATGATGAAGAGCATATTTAATGTTACACAGTGTGTATAAAAAGTGATGCTGTAATTAACAGTATATTACGATGCGAGGTTGGGAAGTGGTTTTTACAGAAGCAAGGAAATGTTTAAAACCGAGTGATAGCATGGCTTTTAATTTTCGAGATTTAGTAAAACTCTTCACAATCATTCGTTGTATGACAGGCTACATTATTGTTTGCGCGATGGTGTTTTCAAAATAATACATAATAGTAAAATAATATATTTGTTGGAAATATTTGCGTTCATTATAAACAGTTGACCAACGATAAGAGTGTGAGCAATGTTTATTAGTTGAGACACAGCAGGCCGTGACACCGATCAGTCATAAAAAGGCAGCAAGTAGGTATTATTGTTTTATATTATTTCAAATAAAGTTCAGTTCATTTAAAATGCAGTGATTTGTTTCGTATAATGTATATTAATACTAAATTCTGGGTATTTTTTTGTATATACATTGTACGTAGTATGCATATAGGACAGTGGTTTTACATTCCGCACGAGGAATCAGGTACAACTTTATAAATTACTGGAATGTATTTAATATTTCATGGTAATTGATATAATAATTTACATAAACAGTATACGAAAGATGGATCAATATTTGCCTCTCGTGGGCCCAGGCCAAAGGATTGTAGATATAATTTCTCTTTGTGAATCACTTAAGTATCATAGTAATAAAAGATCCACGAGCACCTATTAGTGGTGCTGCATATTATTACAGTGTAGTTATTTAGGTTGGCAACCCCGAAATGTAGAAAGCTGAACTTTCAATAATGGTCACCATTGCTGTAAGTGCAACAAAACGCACTATCGCGCAAAAACATATTTTACTAATGTCCAAAATACTAACTTTTAGTAATTCCGAAATACAACAGGATAGTATATACACTTTCCCTTTGAACTATCAAACCATCGTTATCTTCTAATTTTCACTTTTGTTTCCATTTCCGGCTCATCATATCATTCTTATGTTTTTCTTCAGCCCTCATTTTTCTTTAACTTCGCAAAAAAATTGTCATAACATGTTATTTTCAAAAGAAATAAAACAAAATTTCATATTTGTTTGTGATAGTTGTGGTTTCAGCTACATTCAACAATGGTTTTGTAGCAGGTATTTGTTTATTTATTTCATTTACTCATAGTCAAATTAATACAGCAAGCAAACTTCGTTATTTTAAGAATTTAGAGATTAAAAATGTATTCAGATTATCTATCTATGTATCTATCTGACCTACAATAGCGTAACAGCCAAATGTTGGGTCGTAGCCTCTCCTCTGTTACTAGACTAAGTTAATTTTGTTACGCTTATTTTCTAAAGATATATTGAATGTTATGCGGTCAAACATATGACCCAATGAGACAATCTAGTAGGCAACTAAGGTATTAGCAGAATGAAGAAGGCCTCTTTATTTAGGGAATTGAACGAACTTGAAAATCTTCAGACTTAGGATCGGTTTCACCAACAGAGGTAACTGTATTATGCCAGTTTGAACTATGCATTTTACACGGAGAAAACTGGCGTAATACAGTTACCTATGTTGGTGAAATTGACCCTTAAATTTCCTCCCAGAGGACTTGTATCAACCCCGATTGGGTTTGGAACTATGACTTTCGGGATCAGAAGCAAGGAGCATAACCAGCAGTCCACCGCGCCTGACTTACGCCAACTTTAAATGGCACTGGATAGGGAATTGATATATAAAAGTACATCTAACTTTAGGATGAAGGAATATTTTACAACATATTGATTTTATCCCTAGGAAGTATTATTTCACCACATTCTGCAGGAAGCTGAAGAGTCCAAGGAACTAGTTATGGACACAATGGAGGCACGCCTGTAGGCAATTTTTAACTAGAATTCAGCTCACAAAGAAGATGCTAATCCGGCTGAGAGAGAGAAAAGCAAGAATTGAAAGAGATTCGATACGATCTGAGTTGTTAGCAGTGGCATGAAAAGATAAAAGGAAAATGAATCTTTCAGATTGTAACTTCTCCACACAAAACAGTCACCCCTCCCCTATTTTCAAAATGCAATACGCAGGTGTTTGGTCGTTCTAGAACTTATATCTCCTCAAAGGCAGACTTGAAATCAATAATTCACGCATTAATTACCAGCATCTAGACTTAAACGATCCGGGAGAGAGATGGGAGTGGCGAAAGATGAGGGGGTGCAAGACCCTTCTTCCAGGAATGGAAAATGGCCTCAGTGTTTTGAAGATGTAGGCGGAGGGCAAGTGTTCGCGCTGTCACGAAACAGGTGGTCCATAACTAAGTTGTCTATAGGCAGAACTATTAATGTCAGAGTAATAACGGATACCATTTCCTACAGTTACTTACCTAGTTACAATTTTGTCAGGCCCTTTGTTATGAACCCAAACTGATTTATTAGGCTTAAAGGACCTTCGGGACTTGGAAAATCTGGTAGCGTTTAACTAGCCGAGCGTTAGTATGAGGATGTACAGTTTACATTTTTTAAATAAACAAAGGAAGTCTTATTTTAAACTATTTTATTACTAACGTATAAATAATTATAAATCCTTAGTAGTCTAGCCCCAATCTAATCTAAGCCTATATTAAAACTGCAGTACTTTCTTGGGGGGGTTGAGAAGAGGGAGTTGTGGAATTTTCTAAATCTAACCAATCTACATGATTAAAAATGTTATCTCCCTGTTCTAAAATATAGTTTCAAAAATGTTAATGGTACTTGATTCAAAATCCAAAAGAAATGGACTACATTATTAAGACAAATGGTCAGTGACTTACCCTCCAGCCGTTGTTTACACACACAGGCCAGACACGAGACCCTCACTTCTCAAGTGTTATATACTCAAAATGACCTCGAGTCACCCATAACTGTACAAACTAACATTCCAAATGAACTATAATGTAGGGATGTTTACAGTTAGTTTCAACAAGACTTTGCTCTGAACTATACTCTATCTCAACAGACTTGAATGTCTAAAGTCCATCTCAAACGACTTTGCTCGAATAATTAAGATAATCTATAAAACAATAAAAAATCTATATAAAGAACTATGTATTCATAACACCCTTCGTAGACATGCCTTGCTTTGTATATCGTAAAGTAATATACGATATGAATTGAATTTCAGTAGTGACAAGTCTTCGTGCTGGCTTATGTTGGTAACATATCTGCGTCCTGGGTAGAGTGCACGGAATCGATACCCGGCGGGGGGTTGTATATTTTATATTATAAAATAATATTAATTCTAAACATTTTAATGCTCGGGGTTAGGAGGGGTGACACACGCATACACACAAACACACGCACAAACACACTCACAAACACACTCACAAACACACTCACAAACACACGCACCAAACACATCACAAAACACACCGGCACAAACACACAATCAAACACAAAACACACACACTAACACACACCTATCTAAACGCA
>JASPKZ010004655.1:0-46221 GCA_030220185.1 Diploptera punctata | reverse complement strand
TCCAGGTGCGGCCCAGACGAAAAACTGACTATACTTTTTTTCGTCCTTAGTTTAGGTTGTTTGTAAACAGAAGCACGTGGTTAAGTGTTGGTTTCATTAGTCACATGAACCTAATGACATCGTTGTCCAGCGGCATAGATGGAAACATAGTTCCCTGATAAATCTACATTATTATATAACTACTATGTATGAACAAAATTATCGCAAAAAATAATAATAAAGTAATAAAACACAATATAACATATGAAAAAAATGACAGTGGTGATCAGTAATATAAATCTATGTAAATTTTAAATATAACACCATTTCGCGCAGACGAAGAGGGATATTCAGTTTATTCCAACATGGCCACTCATGTTGAATGCGTTGAACATCATGTGTATAGTAGCATAACTATTTTGCCGCTTTCGTTTTTTCGAAATTAATTGAAAAACGTTTAGGCCTAATCAAGTTCGTTATTTTATAAAAACATTTTTATAATTTCTAAAATACGTGTAGACTGTAGATGCATGCGACTTTGGTAAATTATAGTTTTCGCCAAAAATTTATAATAGGATAAATGCGCACAAGTTGTTGGCAGAAAATGTATGTTACATAAGTTTTGTCATTAATTTGATTCACATAGTTTGTTATTTGCAGAATTCTACCAGGGATTTCCCTCGTTTTTTGCAGGTGGTTACATGATAACGGTCGCAAGGTTGCTCGCACAGTTCACACACACAGATGTTCCCGGGATCGTGGAAACATTTGGTCTCGCATATCTTATAGTGGTATCCACGCACTGCTATTGAGTTCACCGGGTGTAGGAGAGTTCTTGATTGGTGATCTGTTTGTCATGGCTTCTGTTGTATAAAAGTCCAGCCATATCTCTTGTCTCTTCTTCCCTTTCCTGAAGTAGTTTATTTGAGCTGTCTGGTGAATGGTAGCCTCATACGCAGATCTTCTGTGAAAAGGGTTCCTTGGCTAGTTCATATGCTAGCCTGGACTTTGTGTGTTTTGAGACACCTGGTGCGGCTTTCAAGAATCGTGATTTGACTGCTTCCAAGTTATTAGACCTCTTAGACTCACCTTCTCCCAAATGAGGTCTATTCCATAGGTCGCAATGGGAACTATTTTTGCGTTGAACAAGGCCATGGCCGTTTGTGAAAATCTGGATATTGCTTTGATGTCTAATATGGCTTTTGTGGCAGCTGCTGCACGGAATTTTATGTGTATTCCAAATGACCTGGCAGTGGTTTGCAACGTAAAGGTGGGTTTTTGGATTTTGATGTCCCACGTTGTAGATATATGATTGTAATAATTTAGATCACTGTTATTTGCCACGGCACTGATGACTCCCGTCAGGGGAATGAGGGAAAGTTTCTTACATAAACAAATAACGACACTTTGTTAACAATTAAATTAAAGGTTATTTTATTAAATTTTTCACTTCTAATTAGATGAATCTTGTAATTGATCAAAAATTAAAAATATTCCGGCTTAAATTAATAAATTTATTTTATATAGTAATAGATGACTATTTCCAACGGTCAATTTTTCACTAACACTTTATTTTCACTTTATGGATTATTTATACTCCATATGAATTCAATTTAATACCACAATATTATTTTCCGTAACTTTGACACCATTTTGTCAACTAATATCAAGAAATGAACAATAATTATCATATTTCTTGATGAGCTGTTGTTTAACATGTCTGACTTCTATCAATTATTGTAGCCATCTTGTTCTTCTGGGAAAAATCCCATCTCATATATGTTATAACCTGGAAGTTCTGATTGGTCCAACTGAAAAGGAAGGAGTACTACTGGCTGACTCCCATCCAATTAGTCTAATCCCATTTATTTGTTTATAAAAATATCAATTCAAATATTTAAAGTATTTTTACATATTAAATCAGTTAGAAATGCATCTAACTGTATTAACAGTTTATATTGACCAGTTTGATTTTTTTTATACTTATAAAAAAATTGAATTCTCTAAATCAATCTTATTTTCCGTTCTTACTAAAAATAAATATAATTATATTTAAATGTTGAATAAGAAAAACCCTTATCATTATTATTATTATTATTATTGTTATTATTATTATTATTATTATTATTATTATTATTATTATTATATGGGGATTAATATCCGGTTTTTAAACGTCAGTCCCAGTTATTTGAAGCTGTTAACTGTCACGAGAAGTTCTATTCGTAGGTAGATTCTGTCCTCCGCAGCTTCTCGACCTCCGTTGCGGAATGTCATCTATACCGTTTTCCCCGAGTTTATTTCCATTTTGTTTTCCTGTGCCCATTTCTCAAGTTGGTTGGTTGCTCTTTGCAGGTCTTGTATGGAGTTCGATCCGATGACCATATCGTCTGCATATATGTAGATTTTCACTTTCTCCGTCTCCTGCTAATCATTTGTACGACATCGTGTGTGGCGATATTGAAGAGTAGGGGACTCAGAGGATCCCCCTGCAGTACCCCGTTGGTTTTGTGTTATTGTTTTCGATGTGGTTACGTAGTCTGTGATCTGGATGAAGTTGGCCGTCAGCATGTTGTGTATCAACGCTGTGAGCTTATCCTTTCTTTTCATTGTTTCCAGCTTCGAGATTAGTATCCGTCTGTTCAATTTTATCGAACGCCTTCGTGTAATCTACGAAGACTACGTGGTATTTCCCACGGGATGTCTTAGTGCGTCCTCTATATCACTGCGAAAGTTTGTTGATGGCGTGCAGTGTACTCCTGCCTTTTCGGAAACCGAATTGTTCTTCCTGGATCTTGTGTTCTACTTCATTTGAGATTCCTCTTGTAATAAGCTTTTGAGTATTTTCAAATGTCATTTTTTCCAGATAATGATCTGTAGAGTTCGGATCCAGCTGGTCGCCTTTCCCCTTAAATAGCATTTTGATCGTCGAGAGCCTCCATATTTCTGGTATGTTGCCCTTTTGTAGGCATAGGTTTAAGATATCTGTTATTGCTTGGAGCAGCAGGTTTGAGTCTTAGATATGTTTCATTACTATATCCGTCTGGGCCTGGTGCCTTTTTGTTTTTCAGAGACACTATTGTCTCGTGCAACGTCTTCCGTCTTGAAGGGGTTCGCTTCTGCTAGGCATGTCTCCACTGTGATCGGTTCATATGCGGTTGGTGGTTTTTATCTATATTGAGAATACTGCTGAAATGTTCTTCCCAAACTGTTATGTCAATTTTTCCCACTTTTCTGAGTTTTCCGTGGCCTCAAATGCTATGTATGGATCTCTTTTCTAGCTTCCTCCCTCCACTCTTGGTTGCTTCCTGTTCTATCTATTCTTTTCGTTTGGTTTTCAGGAGGTTCTTGTATTCTTTTTCTGATTTGGCTGTAGGATCTTATGTCCTCTGGGCCAAAAATTTAGAACCTCATTTCCAGGAAATACCTTGGACTCACCCCTTCCCTTTTCCACTCATACATTCCAGTGAACAAAAGGTAATCCTTCATATTCTGTTTTTAAATACCTGTGAAGAAAAGCAACAACAATAATTGTCCTGCAATAAGATGCTGAAATGCTTACAGCAAAAGGTTTGAAAGTATCGCTAATAGCCGACTTGAGGAACTTGGTGTGAGGCAAGGTTCTTAAGTTTTGGTGAAAAGTATAATAACAGCGGAATTTGACAGCAAGTCAGATGGCGCGTAAAATAGTACCGTCGCTCCGCCAATCACAGATGACCTGCGGAAGGATACCGAAACAAGTGTAGACAAGCACGTCCAAGAAAGGCCCGGGATAGTTTATTATATGGTCTATGTGCGGCCATGATTCCTGAACTTAATCAATTGTCACGTGGTGCAGATTCACAGAACACACACTCTTGTGTTCCTTATTTCACTGTTAGTTATCGTCGTGCATATTTATCATGGAGAGCCTTGGTGTGATGAGAATTAAAGGGGAATATATTTAAGATTTATATTTGTCGGCCTTAAGTATAAAAATCTAACAAAAATAACTCATCCTAACCATATAATTTTTTGGTCTTAAACTTGAAAATCTAACAAAAAACTCACCTTAACCCACAAAAATATATCAACCTATCTTTATAAATAACATTTAGAAGTTATATATTGATGTTTACTAATACATTTTTCACAGATAGTATGAAGACTTTTCCCTTTTTAAATACATTTTAATGTTAGAATTTTCATTTACATTGAAAATGTTATTGGATTCAATATAACTTGACTAGTCCTAATTAATTTTATAATAGTTTTAGTTATCAAATAAATGTAGTCGTACTGAAGTAATTATAATAAAGATTAAAATGATAGCTGAGACCATTTTACATGGCAAATTCATTAGTTAACCTCGAGGAGGAAGGATCGATTATTGAAGTTATTTACAATGATTATAACTATTATAAGAATTAAAAAAACTCATTGCCATAACTTCGATTTATAGGGACTAAAATTGATAAGCCTTCTGTCAAATGGGAAGGAAAATATTTTTTATTAATAGCGTAATTCAAGTAATCTCGGGCCGCACATTGACGATCACTTCAAAATTCCAGGTCACACCTCCACGAGCGACTAAAATTTCCGGGGCCACACATCGGCGATCACGATACATGTGACCTGTAGCTCGGACCCACTGAAATACAACAAACAATATACAATTTGAAATATATACAGTTTTCTTTGTTAATTTTTTTAATATTCGTACTTAGTGTTTACGTTTATATATGAAGACTAAAGTAAAAAAATTAAAACAACAGAATTGGGAGAAAATATGAGACCAAAAATAAAAACTCCTATTTTGCAGGTAACATAAATTACATCCTTTACTAGCGAATTAATGCTTACCTTGTACACACCATTACATTTTTACACTATTGATTTACGCAGGTTTGATGATCATCTTATAATTTCAGTGGTGGCTGAATTTTAAAATATTCTGGTAAATGAACTATAGCTTAATTTTCATAATGAAGTTATATCATTTTAGGCTGCCCTTCCTTGAGTTTTCTACACGAAACATTACAAGTCTAATGATTCTCTATGTATGCCTTTGGTCGGTTAGGTAGGCCCTATGACGCAGGTGCATGAAATTAGTAAATACATCGAATTAGTGTGCAGCGAAAATCAGAGGGATACTTTCCTTCATAGCTTATAATTGTAGACGGCGTGTATGCAGACATGTCAAACAGCGGACTCGAATTCGATCCTCGGTTGGGACAAGTTTCATGGGTGGAGGTTTTTTCAGGGCTTTTTATTCACTTTACCAGATAAATGTCAGATGCCTTTCAAGTTCCAAACGGGCCCCGAAATTCTTTTGGCAATCATGGTCGTCACTAACATATTCACCTCAATATATTAAGTTTAGGAAGAAGGCCTCTCCTGGCGCATCATTACTATCATCATACATCATCCTGGCAGCGTAACTCCGCCTTCCAGGCACCCCAACCTCAGAAATGGGTTACAATAACGCCGATGCCTGGAGAGAATACCAAAAATGTCGTAATGACAACTTGGTGGCATTAAATACAAAAAAATGCAGTGTAGTCTACAAAGCCGAATTTTTTTTCAAAATGTACAATTACCGCTCTAATTACACTACGGCGTGAATATTATTTCCCAATCTATGCGGGTTTCTATTATTACAGCGACACTTATAATGTCATTCTTAGACGAGCGTCATTTTTTTTTCAGCATGTTCCATAACAAAGAAAGTAATACTACGTGCTTTAAGTTACAAAATTATTTACATAAAATTATTAGCAAAAAAAAATTCTGTTTTAATTAATTTTGTATGGCCACTTGTATTTTGTTCTATTTGTTCTACACGTTGAATTGGCTTTGTTTTGTTCTAAAGTTTGTCTAAATCTATGGAATTAATGAATGAGATTAATTCAACTGTGTACTCCTGTACTAGTCTTACTTTATTGAATGTCCATTTACCATTTTTCTTAATCATGTTGTTCTTAAATAACCATCTTTCTGTTCCTAGTTTTGTACATTCAAACAATAGATGATCAATGGTTTGTTCTGAAATTCCGCATGTACACAAAGGGCTATCTTTTATTTTGAAACGATAGTTATAACTGTTTATTTTACCGTGCCCTGTTAAGAAAGTTGTTATTTTTCCTGACAAAGGTAATTTTAATTTCAATCTGTCCTTCACGCTAGTAAAATGATTTTGTCACTGCACCCTTTGTGGTGTTTTTCCATTCATTTTCCCACTTATTTACACTTATTGGTTGCAATTCACTTAAAACTACACTGGATGGTTTACGGTCGTAACACATTGGAAGTTCTCCACTCCCTGCTGCTTGTTTAGCCAGTCTATCAGCAATTTCGTTGCCATCATTCCCGTTGTGTGCCTTGACCCATGTGTAGTCAAGTTTCCAATTCTCAATTTCTAGGTTTTTAGTTACGTCTCTAGCTTTTTTTGTTGATTTTTATTGTTTTCTAGTGAATATAATGTTATTCTGATATCTGTATGAATGACTGCTTTTTTTGATGGATAGGATGATGGTGACAATTTTCTAGATATTCTACCGCTATAAGGATTGCTAGCTGTTCTGCTTGATTGTTTGTGCAGTGATTTTGTAGTCTGTATTGTACCTCTTGAGTAGGTAGTTTGTTGACATATACTTATGGCGATTCCTGCTCCGAGCGTCATGGACTGACTATTGTTCATGAGGTTCCAGATTCTATTCCCGGTGAGACCATAGGAATTTTTCCTTAAAGGGAATTATTCCTGTGGTTGCCCATGGTTTGGAATTTAGGTTAAGGACTCTCCTGGCGCTTCATTATCATTTATCACCCTTCATATCAATGGGGTTACGAAACTCAGCCTTACAGGTGCCCCAACCTAAGAAATGGATTACATTTTCGCCAATGCCAGGAGAGAAAGCCACAAATTCCATAAAATACATCCTAGTGGTATTGGACCAAAAAAAAAAGTCCTATGAAAACAAATTGTATTGCATTCACACTAATTCATTACAGTTGGCCTACTTTTAGTTTGTTCAATAGCACAGAATATTTTTCAATGTGTTTAAAGGTAAAATGATCCCACTACAGACCTTAGGGCACGAGATGTGAGCCGGGTTGTCACCCAATCGCGACAGCTGCCTGTACCCCTCCCCTCCCAGAATTTACGTCAGATACGCATTTCCATTAGAGGCTGAGTCGATCTGAGGTGCACGATTCCGCCAAAATGTTTAGGGCCGTTTAAAAGCCCTGACTCGAACTATTGACCTTAAAGAACATATTTTACTCTTGAATGTCATTTGATAAAATATTACATTATTAAACCTTCTTCTTTCCTCTACGGCTTTCCCTCACTTATAAGTTTGCCGTCTTCAGTTTCCATTTATTTCTATCAGTCCAATCTCCTTCTTCCAAATTCCTATTTTCCATTATAGTTCTGACATAGGTTTTCCATTTTCCATCTTGGTTTGCCACGTTTATTTCTTCCAGGGGGTGACTATTGGTATATATTTTTTGCCCATATTTCATTTTCCACTCTTTGTACATGGTCGTAACCTTTAAGAGTTTGATTTTCAATCCTCTTAACAACAAATGTGGTGACATTCATTTCTTTATAAAAGAATTGATTTCTTATTTTATCCTGTCTTGTTTTTGGAAGGCTTCTTCTAAGATTATCAAATTCAACTGCCCTAATTTTATTCTCTTGTAATTCCGTCAAAGAGCAAGTTTCACTTCCATGCGACAAAATATTCTGAATTATGCCCTTATAAGTTTTCATTTTAGTTTTCTTTGTAATATTTTTTGTTCTAAATTAAACCTTATATAATAATAAGTCTATTATAGATTAGAAAGTAGGAAATTAAATTCTATGTTCAATTTTCATAGTCCTTGGACACAAAAATAACAGTGTATACAATAGCTAGAGATCATATTCAGATGAAAGTAATGTTTCTATATTAAATATACGCCCATAATTATTTTTGGGATTACGTTGCGCTTTTTATTTGTATGCCGGTATGGCACACTTAATCTGAATATAAATTTCCTACTGATTAGGAGTCTCTATCATTGGAAATTATCTTAACTGTACACATTTGTAAGTCAATATTATCAATTCTATTGACAATGAGTAACGGTTTTTCTATAGCAGGGATTATCTTTCAATAAATCCGGGTTTCGCATAACACAGCCAGTTAAAATATATTTTTTTTACGTTTTTAAATTGAATATTTGTTATATAAGACACGTGTTTTAAGATCTCATGACGTCTGAAAACTGTATATATATATATACACACAGAGTGTCACAAATTGATGTATACACTCTTTGAAACGTTATTTCTCAGCGACGAAATGAGACAGAAATACAATTTTTGTTGTGTATGATCCGCAAGGCACTGGAAAAGCATAGCAACACGTTCATCGATCTTCATGTGTTTGTAAACAACAATGGCGACGAGATTATCATTCAATGAACGTAAGTAGATACTGAAGTGTTATTGGGAAGTGGTGATTGTTGTTGAAGTGCAACGACGTTGGATGGTTGAATTTGGGACACCACCACCAACAAGGCTAACAATAACAAGAATCTGAGACAAGGTTGAAGATGATGGAACGATGCAAGATGTGTTGAAAGGTCGGTGCGGAAGAAAGAGACGTCCGACTGATAACGAGAGCACTGTTGCATCGTCTTCAAACTTGTCTCGGATTCTTGTTATTGTTACCCTTGTGGTGGTGGTGCCCCAAATTCAACCATCCAACGTTGTTGCACTTCAACAACAATCACCACTTCCCAATAACACTTCAGTATCCACTTACTCTCATGTAATGATAATCTCGCCGCCATTGTTGTTTATAAAGACGTGAAGATCGATGAACATGTTGCTATGCTTTTCCACTGCCTTGTGGATCAAACACAACAAAACTTGTATTTCTGTCTCATTTCGTTGCTGAGAAATAAAGTTTCAAAGAGTGTATACATCAATTTGGGACACTCTGTATATTTAATTAGTTCTATATCTCAAATTGCTTAATTTAGAGTCACCTATCAACTCTATAAACATCATGGCGGCATTATGTTCGTGGTCGACTCATCCTTTAACTGAAATGAGTACCAGACGCTTGTTCTGGGGATAAAGGCGGCTGTGACACAAGGCTGATAATCAGGCTGACATCAAGTGTCGAATGTCTAGAAAAAGTGCGAGCCATAAGCTCCCACTATCCTAAGGTCCTCCAAAAGCCCTGGTAAAGGGATCACGTTTAACTTTATCATATCTACAATTTTGTTCTTTAAAATTTTTTCTCCTATGTCTTCTTCTTCTCTTCTTCCTCTTGCTTTCATATTATGAGTATTTAAGAATAACTGGCTTAGTGGAAACGTTTGAACCTAATTGAAGAAACAGAGGTGAATGGACACTACGACTACATAAATAATGGGCTTGCATTATCTTTGTGGAACTCCATATGAAATAGGAACAGTTAATTTTCATAGCCTGGGCGACGAGTACGACAAATGTGGTAGGAATTTGGAATGAAAGGGGGGCATGGGAAACTTATGTAGGATTTTCTTTTGCATGGGTTCCCTGAAGTAGTCTCCGCCCTGGGAACCGAATAGGGGACTATTTGACCTCCGGAAAATTTTACTCCAGTGGAACCCATGTCCGCATTTCTTGACTGTTGCATTTTTACGGTGAAAGATCGTCACTCTTTGGACCAATGTACTTTTTTTAATGTAGGATTACCAGAGTAAAATCGTCCAGCAAGTAGACTAAGAATATGGTGGAAAGAATAACATTAACAATGATTTAAAGGAATTACATTAAAGAGGTAATGATTGGAAACTATTATGTCTGTATGGAAACATTACGTCCGCAGAACCATGAGTCTTCGGGTTCGATAATACTAGTAAGTTAGTCCATTGAATTGTTTTCTATGCAAAATTCATCCATCCATCCATCCACAGTAATTCTGCCCGAAGCCAGGTCCTTCACTGCAATCATAGCATTTTCATGCGATGCTTGCAGCTTTACTAGGGAATTGTAGGTGTGGTAGCTTCCCGTTGCTTTCCACACCGGTGAAGGATGATGATAATGATAAGGATGGTTATGGCCATATGATTTCGAGGACCGTTTGGGCCTTAAAGTTTTCCTGACATTTGTCTTACAGGTGAGGAAAAACTCCGATAAAAAACCTCACCCAGAAAAACTGCCCCGACCGGGGATCGAACCCGGGCCCGCTACGTGACAAGGTAGCACACTACCTCGAGACCACAGCGGTGGAGTCTATGCAAGATACTCTTCAGGAATAGATTAAATTTACCAACAAGGGAACTGTTAACCATTGCATGCCGAAACCTTCTCTCAGAGAAGCGTTGTGATGTACCAGGCGCGTGTCCAAAAAATAGAAATCGAAGCCCAGAATCCAACAATGGCAACCCACTGTACGGAGCAGATGGAATCTCTTCTTGAGTAAGAGCGGAGTAGAGTGAAAGCGGGATGCGGCACGGACGGCGGTAGAGACGGATTATCCAATCTACTGATTCATGAGTTGTATTAAATAAATAAATAATAAATAAATAAAGCCTGATATGTCCCTTTAGGGCAAAGGCCTCCCTGTACAGGGGTTAAGCTCTGTTTGAGAGCTACTCCGTGGTGAGAAGTTGACTTGGATGTAGCACTTGGTTTGTATACACTGTCTGTCCTGTGATTAGTTAATATACAGTTGGCTCTCCATCATTCTCCAGCTTTTCCTGCATCTGGCGACTCTGGACCATTGCGCCCCTGCTCGTTCTTTGAAGATGTCAGCCCATCGTCGTCTTGGTCTTCCGCGCTGTCTCTTGCCTGTGTACGGGTCCCACATGGTTGTTTTTATTGTCCACCTGTCGTCCTGTATTCTTGCGACGTGGCCTCCCCATTTCCATTTTTTCCTGATGGCTTGTTGTGCGGGATCAGTTGTTGAGGATATCGCTTGAAGTGTTGTATTCGAGATTCTGTCCTTCAGAGTTATGCCTAAGATTTTCCTCTCCATTTTCCTTTGGCATACTTGGAGTGTGTACTTCAGTTTGGCAGTAAGATTCCAAGTTTGGCAGCCATATAACAGTGTTGGAAGAACACAGGTTTGTAGTGTTTCATTTGAGTTTCCGGTTGAGTGACTTGTCCAGCAGTATAAATTTCAGTGACCAGAACGCCTTCCAGGCGAGAGCTATTCTTCTGCTTATTTCCTTCCCTACTTTCTGATGGAAGGAGAGTAGTTTGTCCTAAGTATATGTACTCGCTTACATATTGAAGATCCATTCCATCGACTTTGATTGGGTTTTCCGAACCATGAGTTGTATTACTTCGCTATAATTTAAATGAGAGATTTAGAGCTGGATTTGAGTGTCATGCAGTTAAAAAGTCACATACATTTATGGACATAGGCTTGACACATCTCAACGTTATTCTAGAAGAAAATTAAGGTAGATTTCGGCATATAATGATGACAGTTACCTTTTAAGACAGAAATCAGGTGAATGGGGAGGATATTGCAAGATAAACCATTCCTGAATAATTAGTCAATGTATACCGTCCTAGAGACTGTCTTCTTCAGGATTATCACTTCCAGGTAGATACACTCATATGAACCAAACTTTTATATTAACTAGCTTTACACTCAACCACGGTGTTTATTGATTTTTTTTTCTAACAGTTTGTGTGTAACGAATGCTGCATCGTCTTTGGCCTTAGAGTTAGTGTTGTCAGATCTGTTTTTGGAAATACCGGGACTTGGGAAAAAAAACGGAACTGGGACAAATACATCCGGACAGAGAAAAAATTAGATAACAATGTTAAAATCATTTAATTTGAATAAGACGTACTAAACAAATTAACTGAAACATTTCCAGAGATCAATCAAAGCTTAAAATCTAATGTTACTCTTTCCACAAAACTGAAATATATTTAACAAATTACTGTACTAACAATATACTAACATAAAACATAATTACAATTCTGTCCTGAAAATTTCAATAGGCCACTTTCAATGTAATTTAAATTATTTAACATCATGTATTAATATAGATAGCCTATAACCGCTATAACGTATATAATTTATTAGCTATATTTTATGGTATACATATTTTGAGTTTGTTTTGAGCCTTATAATTGTTTATTTTCTTTCTGTCAAGTCCTGTCTCATTAAATCTTCCTTGTCACTGACATTGATCGACTGTGACTGACTGATCGGTCAATAGGGCGGGGCCGGGCGGAGCGAGGGATTCGCGCACACTTCAAGCGTCATGCTATCCATTTTTTTTTTTCGCTGACAGATATTTTTTTAATTACCTCGGCAATATTACTTGCTTCAGATAGAACAGTGAGCGAGATTTTAGCGTCCCGCTCAGAGTGCTGGCGGGGGGCGTCTGGAGAGGGCTCATAAACGGAGGATCTAGCAACGAGAGCTCTACTGAAATATATCCTTTAGCAAACTGAGATCTTATTACATTTAAATTAAAGTTGTATTACTGACTTCAGTTTTTTTTTTATTATAAAGTCATTTGGTTGTACTAATAACTATAATACTCCGTAAATATGTAAAATGTTTAGGTTACATATTAGGATATACAGTGTATATATATATATATATATATATATATATATATATAATATCCATCCATAGTAATTCTGCCCGAGCGCAAGTCTTTCACTGCATTCATACCATTCTCATGCTATGCTTTTTAGCTTTACTAGGGAATTGTAGGTGTGGTAGCTTCCCATTGCTTTCCACACCGGTGAAGGATGGTGATGATGATAATGATGATGGCCATATGATTTCGGGGACCGTTTGGGCCTTAAAGTTTTCCTGACATTTGTCTCACAGGTGAGGAAAAACCCCGATAAAACCTCACCCAGAAAAACTGTCCCGACCGGGAATCGAACCCGGGCCCGCTGCGTGACACGGTAGCACGCTACCTCGAGACCACATCTATAGCAAAAAAAGGTAAGTTGCCAGAGAATGAAAAAAGGATACCAGGAAGACCCAAAAAAAAAGAGATGGAGGTTCTATTTAATTCTGGATGGAACAGGTCTTGGACCTAAAGCAAAGAGAAGAATAATAAGATGAAGGAGAAGAAATTAACGCCTGAACCGGGATACTGTGTTTAAAATTATTTAAAAAAAAAGTGTTTCATCTCATTGTGTATTTACTTATTGTACATGCAATTTTGTTTGGTGGAAATGTATGTAAGATATTTTATTTCATGAAATTATTTTATAACTTTGACACTAATTTTATGTAAGAACTGTTTTTAAATATTGTTGACTCTGATATATATTTTACAACCTTCCGATTCATTAACTAATGTTTCTTTTAAGTTCAGTTTTTGTATTTGATTTATGAATAAAACATACAATCGCATCATTATTTTTAAAAAAATATTAAAGCATCCATCCATAGAAATTCTGCCCGACTGCAGGTCTTTCAGTGCAATCATAGCATTTTCATGCTATTCTTTGCAGCTTTACTAGGGAATTGTAGGTGTGGTAGCTTCCCGTTGCTTTCCACACAGGTGAAGGATGATGATGATGATAATGATAAGGATGATTACGATGATGATGATAATGATAAGGATGATTACGATGATGATGATGATGATGATGGCCATATGATTTCGGGGACCATATGGGCCGTAAAGTTTTCCTGACATTTGTCTTACATGTGAGGAAAACCCCCGATAAAAACCTCATCCAGAAAAACTGTCCCGACCGGGGATCGAACCCGGGCCCGCTGCGTGACAAGGCAGCACGCTACCTAGAGACCACAGCGGTGGACATTTAAAGCATATATCACGTAAAAAATTAAATTATGAATTATAGAAGTTTACCCTCACAAAAAAATGTTCGACTTCAGCAGAAGTGAGATGAGAGTAAAATAACTGGGGGAAAAAAAAAAGTACCGGAGGAAAAATTAAATAGCTCTATTATAGTTGAATTATCTCTTAAGGTCAAGCATAATAATTAATTATCGCAAAGATCTCCAAATTATATCACAGCCGTTTTGTGTTGTCATTGTTTAAGCTTTCATGTTCTTGATAGTGCGTTTGTTATAAGGTTAAAAATGACAATTTCAAGGAAATGTTTTCAAATATGTTCATGTCAACATTCCGTGAAGACAATGGTTCCGTAATGTTTTATGCTGAATATAAAACGTATTTTTAATGTTAGGTTTTACCTAATGAACATATTCACGTATCTCGTATCCAGTTTTTATTCCACGACAAGGTAAACGCTCAGAATTTTAGTATCATGAAATTTAAAATGCATTCATAAAGCATTATCATAAGTAATGCCACAAGTGATTTCCAATTTATCTAGAGGATTTGGAAATCAAGAGTGGCATTTGTTAGGACTATTTAACGAATAGAATTAAGCTGTTTACTCACAAATCATTATTTAAATATATTCATTTAAATATATATATTTAATGTAAACGGCGATGTTGGAAAACAAATCAGAAATGTTTGGTTATGTTTCATTTGTCAATCACTGCAACTTGATCATATTATTTATTGCCAAAAAGGATCGCAATAATGTAAGAATGTACCCTAGTGGAGAAAAAATGAAACACATCAAACTGTATATTATAACCAACATTATAGGTTATTAATTATTTTTTTACGGAAGAACTCCGTAAAATCATTATTTAAAACACAATTATTGAACACTCTATTATCAAATGTGTAGTTCGAAGGAATCTGTTCATTATTTGCTATATTCAACGTATTTGTTCCAGAGTCAGTATCTGCAAAATAATGCTATGACCTGTTCAGAATATTAAAAAGGACGAGCTTTCTTTGATATAATAAACAGAAGTAGATAAATATCGAGATGAAATACGACTGTGATTGGTTATAAAACAAAATTCATTGAAACGTAATTGGTCATTGACTCCAATTTGGGGACGAGTTAAATAGTCTATATTATAAACTTTAAATAGATTTATACAATTGTAGAACAATGCAGAGAACATTGAAATATAAAGTACAAAAACAAACATTAACGAAATTCTATAAAGTGATGGCATTATCACTTTTTCTTCTATATGGCAGTGAGAACTGGATATTAACTAAATACCAGTTAAAACAAGTTTTAAACCGGAAACAGGCCAAATGGCCTATACCTTAATGTCGATGATAATAAACGTTATCTAAAAAGCTAGCTGAAATAGATATATGTCATTTGAAGATTGTAAGGTACATGTTCTTGTCCAAAAGCTCCTAATTAGTTACAGTTTATTTGGGACGCTCTTTAATATCAAAGACCATTAACGTCGCAATTCAAGCAGGGGTGTGAAATGGCCGACAACATTTGTTTAGAAGAATCCTTCCAAGGATTGCAGTGTTTTTACGTGTCGTAAATACACGACAGGGTCCACATGGCATTTCTGCCTTTCCGATGAGGTAATACTCTGTTTTGCCCTTTTAAAAATCTATCGATCCCGGGCAGGTATGAACCCGCGAATTTGGATATCAGAAACAAACATGATGAACATTAGCCCACCAAGACCCCGCACCTCTAAAACTTCAATGTACAGTACTAAAATTATTATACATTTTATCCATTTATACATCTAATTGTATAACACTAAATTAGATAAACTGTATCCACCGTTTTTTTTAAAAGATTGTTACAAGATCTCTGGAATCAATCTAGACGATGTTAAATTGTGCAATATATTTGGACATGGACAATTCCGATTGAGGGTCTTTCCACTTTTCAGCGGTTGCCCTTTTACCAGCCGGCTGCTGGCCCTTCACATCCACATGTGTCAATCACAGAGGTAGATGATCAACAGCCAGTGTAGGGGTGACATGTGGTTAGCATGTCGAGTCCCCCAGCCGTTATAGCTGGTTCCTCAACCTGGAGCCGCTACTTATTGTAGCTACCCAATTGCCTCACGATGCTGGGTGGGCACCGGTCCCATACTGGCCGAAATACCATGAGAGAATTTCTTCCCCCATGGAGACTCGAACCAGCGCAAGTCCCGTAGCTCTGCGCCAAGGCTTCCTACCTTAACCGCTCGGCTACGGCGCGGGACACACGGACAATTACTAATCTAAAATGCACACTTCATTAATCTTGAAAGCAGGAGCGGCTATTGAGGAAGGCGGCTCGCTATTTTGCGACTACTGAAACATGTTCACTAAATAATAAGCGAAATAAAAATGTTTAAACCCCATAAAAACAGTAAATTTATTAATTTATCATAACTTCTTTTTTTTTTCCTCTTTTTGTTTACACTGTTTTCCTTCTTCTTTTACCTTTTTGCTAACTTTCTGTTCTTCTCACATATAGATACAGGGACAAGACACACACCCAGACCCAAGGTGGAGATTAAAAATCACCTACTCCGCCGGGAATCGAACCCGGGTCGCCGGAGTGGAAGGTAGGGACTCTACCGACTACGCCACGGCGACGGACATTTCGATACCGAATAAAGGTAGTTTAAATTAGGAGAATTAGGCCTATTGCCAATGGGTGATTTATTGGGTTAAGATAAATCTAGTAAGTAGACTAACATCTTCAAAGGGCCTCTGCGCCAAATAAGACAATGAATAAACCATTACGAGTCAAACATCCATTACTTGCTCGCTCCCCCCCCCCCCACACCCTAGCATTAATAATTACTCAATTAATTTATGAAAACCAATATTTTTAATTTGTATTTGTATTCGTTAACTTAAATATTCTCCCAGTTATATTATATGGTGCGAAACATGGTCTCTTACTTTAAGGGTGGGGAAAAGATTACGAGTATCTAAGAATAAAGTTCTTAGAAACATTTTTGGGCCAGATAGAGATGAACAGACATCCGAATGGAGAATATTACAGTGAGTTACCGGTACATGATCTTTAGCCTACAGGAAACCATATATAATAACAGTTATGCTTCGCAGACTGCTATGGTTAAGACATGTGGCATGAATGGAGAATGAAAGAGTTACATGGAAGCTTCTTGTAGAAAAACCAGAGAGAAAACTCCCAGTTGGTAGACCAGAATGAAATGAGAGGAGAATAACATTAACTACGATTTGGGGGAAGAAGATTATACAGGGGATTATTGCAAAACATTAGCTCAGGATAGGGAATTATGGCGAGTTTATGTCCGCTGTCATGTACCCACGGGTTGGATAGCTCCAGTGAGTTGTTAATTTACGTGATTTCTTTGTTCTAATGTTTACATCATGGTGCTTTATTTTGGGGATAAGAACAACCAGTGTACGGCCCACAGATTGGAACTCGAGCCTCCCTACTAGTTTCTATTGTGTGAGAAGAGCATGCGCGATTGCCATGGTAACACTTGCCCGCCACGTCAAAATTTGGGTCTGACTGATTCTCAGACACACAAAAAAAACTATGAAGTTTTTTTAGCATCGTTCTGTTAGTAACTCTGATCATTTTCAAGCCTTGCGATGCTTAAAAAAGTATCTATTTCTTTAATTACAGTAACTAATGAATTTATACAAACAATAATTCTCAGTTTACGAGCAATCGTTTACCAATTATTATTGTTTAATTATTTTCGCACTTTTTCAATTCACTTTCGATAATGTGTTGTAAGTTACGTTAAATAAAAATAATAGTCGCAGTGAATTTAGTGAAAATAAAAAATGAAATAAATAAATAAATGAGTTGCGCATTTAATAACAAGTAACTGATCTTTCATTGTGTGCATTGCATACGGTATCACGTGCCTTCAAGCAGAAAGGATATTAATCAAGCTGAAAATGTTACGTTTTAATCTAAGGCTTTTTATAATATAGGCTACGTAGGCCTGTGTATATGATTTATACTCAAGGATATGAATTGTACATTATAACCCTTAAATCAACTCACTGACACAATCAAATCCTTAGGTTAATAGCCGCGAGGACATATCTCCATATGTCCCTATCCTGAATTAATGTTTTTTTTTTCAATAAACCCCTGTATAATTTACCTCCTTCAAAGTATGGTTTATTTTTATTCTCCCATATCATTCTTGGCCCAACCTACTAGGCGCTGTCCCTCTAGTTTTCCTACAAGGAGTTCCCATGCTCCTCTTTAATTCCCCATTCGTTCCACAAGTCCTGCCAATCGCAGTTACGAGGTTTAAACTGTTCTTGTTATGATGATCATGAAGAAGATTTTCGGGCTGTAGGCCGTTGATCGTGAGGCTTGAAGTTCCCCGACGGTTTCGCCAGAGACTGCGTCTGGCAACATCAAGGGTTGTCTTGGGACTGGCAATTCCTTCCACTGTCTATCCTATTTATACGTTCACCGCTATGTGTTCGTAAGTTATATAAATAGGACAGACAGTGGACAAAATTGCCAGTCTCAAGACAACCCTTGAGGATGCCAGACGCAGTCACTGGTGAAACGTCAGGGAACTACAAGCCCTCACGACTACGGCCTACAGCGCGAAAATCTTCTTCAAGATCATCGTAGCACACTCCGGCCGTGAAAGTCTACGTCAATACAATGTTCTTGTTTTATCTGGTTTCCCACAAAGATTATGTATCTCACTGTTATGTGCTGTTCTGCATCCACCTGTCTGTTCGTGTCTTTGGTTGAAAATTTTCCTAAGAACTTTATTCTAAAATGCTCATAATATTTTCTCGTCCCTTAAAGTAAGGACCCATGTTTCGCATCCATTTATCTGGAAGAATAAGCATTTATATACTTTCGTTTAATATTTCTTGAGAGAAGTTGGGACAAGAGTCCCTGTAAATGTATAATAGCATGCATTTCCAGAATGTAGCCTACAGTTCTCTAAGTTATTTTTTACTCTATAAGGATATAAGCTATGTAGAAATCCAATTCTTATTTAGGGCCCTTATCAACATGTATCTGCCCAAACTTTTTTAACTCGCCTGTTGATGTGTTTATTTGTTCAAGGTGGCAAAAATATTTGCTAGAAAACGTATTATCTGCGACGTTTAATAAGTATTGCAGGTTGAGGAATTTATTTCGCGGCGTAGGAAAATTTTAACCGGAAGCGAATAACAGACTTTTCTTGTAGAACGTAGGGATTTCTCCTTTTCTTACTTCAGAAATAGTTGTTAAATTAAAATGCAATTAATTGTATTAATAGTATTTTTTATTATTCTAAGCTTCCACTAATAGGTCTAATATCATTATTAAATATTTACGCATTACTATAGTTAGATCAATTAAATAAAAATCTCAAAGGCGTATATTGTACTTACTATTTCCTCCCTTCACCTCACGTAACTCCTCACTCCCTCATATTATTTACTATCTTCACCCATAACCAGGGAGTGCAAACAGTAGGGGACATAAGGTAATATATTACAAAGACAGCGAATGGTTAATCACATTTATGGCGGGGATCTTATTGCCAAAACATCGAGCATGCGCAGACCGAGGTTTAAAGTTACATTTTCACCCTATAAATTACTGGTAAGATAATTATCTCTCCGTTTCCTACACTTTGAGCCATTAAATTGGAATCAAGTCTTTTACCAAGAAGTGCACTAACCCCTTTGGCTTCTAGACGCCTGAATTATAATGCATATAAACGCATTTTATTATAGACTATGTTGGCTAAGCATAGTCACTGACCCCCCTCCCTTCCAACATTTTCAATCCACCGGTCGCCACTGCTTGATAGATCAATAAACATGTAAGTATAAGATATGATATGGTTATAAACACCTTCCATGACATATGGGTTGTTGCATATCCCGTGATAAAAAAAATTCTCTAAGTCCATGAGATTGTTTGACTACCTAAAGTGGATGTCAGATGACAGGATACCTAATATGATATTAAATTATGAAGCGGAAAACAACAGAAGAAAGGGGAGGAGACCAAGAGAACAGTGGATTCAAGGAGTGCATAGGAGTTGGTGGCGATAGGATTAACAGAGAGTGATGCAGGCAATAGGGGTTTATGGAGGAATAAAATTGACAATGGTTTGTAAAATATTGTATTGTAGAGAAATTCCTAATAAAGAAGACGTATATATAAAGACCTAACACCATAAAAATAGAATTTCATCCATCTCCATAATACTAGAATAGAGCAATTAATCTTTCAGTTTGGGGTGTTCCAGTACAGCGTGCCTTCCCATTTTGAATAAAAGAACTAAATGCTACTCATTAATAAAGGCGAAGCGTGGAATCACGTGATGGCATACTTATTGTCTAATTAATACAGTATTTACTATCTGGCGTATTACCTAATAAATTATAGGTACTGTTACTTGGCTTTCCTGCAAGAAGTATTGAAGAAATTATTGGACCACGTGCTGCTGAACATTGTTGAGCAAACGTTATCGCAATATGACGGCAGACAACTTACTTTTCACTTTTCATCCGACATCTCAACCAAACATTCGAGAAAAAGTGGATAGGAACTACTACTTGGTTCGTTGAAGCTAAGCAAAGAGAATATTTAACTGGATTTGTTTTTTTACTACTATTTGACCGAATCGATACGTTTCCGGGTATATTTCTTCGTCGAAATTTCACCTAAGTCCCCTCTAAAACCCTATTACGAAACGCCTTATGTAGCAAATGAGAAAGTAAGTTTAAAAATACTAAGAAACTTGCCAAAACCTCTCCCAGTTCCATTGAGAAGTCAGCAGAATAAATTTCCATACCATAGCAAAAGTACGAGTAAGATATGCTGTTTATTATAGCACCTAAGATGTTTTTTCCCATGCTGATATATATTATCCGTTCCTTTACTTTGCCATTGTCTGAATTTTCAATGTTGCTTTGTTCTTTGTGTAATTTACCTCTATAAGGGAAAATACATAAAATCCTACCAGTACTTTTCAAGTTGTGAAGTAAAAAAGAAAAGTTGTGAAGTAAGAAAAAAAAAAAGTCAATTGTGCACTTGTAGTACAACATAAATATATAGAAAATATATATCAAATGCCAAAGGTTATATATTAAAAGATAATGGAGTGAAATATTACAGGAAAACTTGCAATTATAACTTATGTTGAAAACATTGATATCGGGTAAGATTTGGGCAATCATCTAATAAAATGAATACGTCTATTACATGTGTAATACAAGAATTTATTTCATTGTGACAACTTTCATAATAATGATAGTAATAATAATAATAATAATAATAATAATAATAATAATAATAATAATAATAATAATAATAAATAATAATAATAATAATAAATAAATAATAATAATAATTATTATTATTATTATTACTATTATTATTATTATTATTATTATATGTTTTCTATCTTCGAGTTTTTACAGCTGTTGCCGTCTTCCCGTGCTAAACCTTCAAAGCCTTCGATCTTGGGCATCTTCAATGCTTAGACCTCTTGCTTGCATTACTGTCTTCATGTTTTCCTTCCATGTTAACTTTGGTCTCCTCTTTCTTCTTTCTGGTCGGTTGCCATTGGTATATATATATATATATATATATATATATATATGGTATGATAAGAAAAATAAATGCCTGGACGGGATTGGAACCCGGATCTCTGAGTCTGTACCTCACTGTGATATCCATTACACCACCAGGCGAATCCAATTCAAACATTTATTTTTCTTATATATGTATTATATTCTCCATTATTACTAGATGTCGCGAGAACTCGGTCTTCACCGCCATCCAGTAGCTGACTATAACAAGTAAGCAAATTAAAGAGAACATTTTTACTTTATAGCAGTGACGCTTTATCGATGTTATAATTAAATATTTAACATTGAGCAATGCAAGCTTAATATGGTATGATAAGAAAAATAAATGCCTGGAACGGGATTCGAACCCGGATCTCTGAGTCTGTACGTCAGTGTGATATCCATTACACCACCAGGCGAATCCAATTCAAACATTTTTTTTTTCTTATATATGTATTATATTCTCCATTATTACTAGATGTCGCGAGAACTCGGTCTTCACCGCCATCCAGTAGCTGACTATAACAAGTAAGCAAATTAAAGAGAACATTTTTACTTTATAGCAGTGACGCTTTATCGATGTTATAATAAAATATTTAACATTGAGCAAAATATAATAGGGCTATATGAAATCGGAATAGTCTGGATTATTACTAATACGTGTTCACAATTCTTGTGCACGTTCTATTTGTGATATTCGCAAATTGTATCATGTTACACCGTCCCTGAAACAATTATCGTTGCTTCCTCTAAGAGATAGGGCTGTCAATTTCTTATCCCTTCTCTATAAAATACTGTTCACTTAATCTCATAATTATTTGACACGCCACTCCATCGTACGCTTCGACTCACGTAATTTATGTACTCGATGCCATCAGCACAGTGTCTTTATATCCCTCCTCATCATACTGTGCATTATTCACTGTATTTTACAGTTTCATTTACGAGAACATGGAATTCCCTTCGGCTCTATGTCACATACTGTGAAACTATAACATCGTTCAAATACAACATTAATTATTTAATAACAAAATAACTTATACACCTCACTGATAGTATTATTTTAACAATGAATAAATACTTAATTTATTTTATGAAAATATTTTCGTACCAATGCTCTACCTACTGAGCTACCGGGGCGAGATAGATTTGAAGTACTGAAATCTTCAGATGACAATGTCGCAAATGAAGAAGAAACTGATATAAATAAAGAATGGGAGACTATAAGACATACTATTAAATTGTCAGCATCAGAAAGCATTGGTTGTTTAAAAAAGAGGCAAAATAAGAAATGGTTTGATGAGGAATGTGCCAACATTATAAATAAAAGGAAGCTAGCAAAAATGAAATGGTTACACGAGCTAAATGAGGTAAATTTGGAGCAATTGAGTAATGTTAAACGGGAAACCACGAGGTTACTAAAGAGTAAAAAGATGGAATATTTGAGAGAGAGAAGATTAATGATCTTGAAATTAATACAAAAAATAGGAACATCAGATAATTATATCAGGGAATTGGGATAGAGAAGAAAGGGTTTCAGGCTAGAACAAACATAATTAGGAATGAAAATGGGGATATGATTACAGATTCCAGGAGTATAATTAAATAGATGGAAAAGTTACTTTAAACAACTATTAAATGCACATACAGAACAGGATATTGAAGAGAATAATTTACAGACAGCAGAAATGCTAATCGCTGAACCAAGTGCATTAGAGGTTGAAATGGCAATAGAAAAATTGAAGCTGTATAAAGCATCAGGTTCCGATGATGATCCCAGCAGAACTGATAAAATCAGGGGGAGAAAAATTGATGGAAAAGATACGCCAGTTCTTTAATATGATTTGGGATAAAGAAGCTCTTTCAAATGAATGGAAAGAATCCATTATCACAGCAATATATAAGAAGGTAGATAAAACTGATTCAAACAACTACAGGGGCATCTCATTACTCTCAACTTCGTACAAAATTCTAACCAAAAATATTAGTAAGCAGACCTATTCCATACATTGGTGACATTCTAGGAGATCATCGATGTGGATTTAGAAGAAACAGGTCTACAACAGATGATATTTTAGCTTATGACAGATTTTAGAAAAGAAATGGGAATTCAATGGTACTGTACATCAACTATACGTAGACTTCAAAAAGGCATACGATTCAATTAAGAGGAGAAGAAGTTATATAGTATCCTGCTGGAGTTCGGAATTCCTAAAAGTTAGTTAGACTTAAACGAATGTGTCTGAATGGCACAAAGAGTAGGGTGCGTGTAGGTAAACAGTTTTCGGATATATTTTTAAATCCATAATGGGTTGATGGACTATTTAATTATGTACTAGAGCATGCCATCAAATCTTTAGAGGATGAAGAAGGCCTACAACTCAATGGTATTAATAACTTGTAAGTTTATGCTGATGATGTAGTACTATTGGGCGATAGCGAGGAGATACTAAGGGTCAACACGCACACACTACTGATCAACACTAAGAAATTGGGACTGGAAGTAAATATCAATAAAACTAAATATATGGTGACACATAGGAATACATTATATAATGGAAATGGACAGCTAATGACAAATGAGGGAAATTTTGAGGAAGTGGCTGATTTCAAATACCTAGGAACAGTAATCACAAACAGGAATGAGATGCAGAAGGAAATTAAACATAGGCTCAATTGTGGAAATGCGTGCTATTATGCATTACAGAGACTCTTGACTTCCCAACTCATTTCAAAAAACGGTAAACTGGAAATATATAAAACTATTATACTACCAGTTATATTAATATGGATGCGAAACATGGACCCTTATTTTAAGGAGGTGAAAGGAGATTACGAGCATTTGAGAATAAAGTTCTTAAGAAAAATTTGTCCCGCGCCGTAGCCGAGCGGTTAAGGTAGGAAGCCTTGGCGCAGAGCTACGGGACTTGCGCTGGTTCGAGTCTCCATGGGGGAAGAAATTCTCTCATGGTATTTCGGCCAGTATGGGACCGGTGCCCACCCAGCATCGTGAGGCAATTGGGTAGCTACAATAAGTAGCGGCTCCAGGTTGAGGAACCAGCTATAACGGCTGGGGGACTCGACATGCTAACCACATGTCACCCCTACACTGGCTGTTGATCATCTACCTCTGTGATTGACACATGTGGATGTGAAGGGCCAGCAGCCGGCTGGTAAAAGGGCAACCGATGTATGAAAAGTGGAAAGACCCTCAATCGGAAGAAAAATTTTGATCAAAGAGAGATGAAACAGACAGGTGAATGGAGAAGACTTCATAAGTGAACTACATGGTCTTTATAAGAAGCCAGATATGAGAACACTTAAGTCTCGTAGACTGCAATGGGCAGGACATGTGGCACGAATGGAGAATGAAAGAGGTGCATGGAAGCTTGTAGAAAAACCAGATGGAAACGCCCAGTTGGTAGACCAAGAATGAGGTGGGGGAATATATAACTATGATTTGTGGGAAGTTATTATACAGGGGATGATTGGAAACATTCGCTCAGGATGAGGATGTATGGAGAGTTTATGGCCCGCGCGGCCATTAACCTACGGGTTCGATAGTGCCAGTGAGTTAGTTAGTTTTGAAGAGTAATATTAAGATTATCAAATATGTTCAGTTTTTTTAAATATTGTATAACCGACACATTCGTTCATTATTATATTTCATTTTTATGTACATTAGATAGGACAGTCTAAGAAACAATTCAATTTATCTTGCTTATGTACATTATATTCTTGACATAAACAATCGAGTTGATAACTACGAAGATGAATGAAAACAACTTTCCTTGAGCGTATGACACGTGTGATCGGGTTTTGTGACCAGATTACACCATTGATGGTCGGACATGAGGGTATGGAAAATTTTGCTCTCAGTGGTCATTTTACTTTTAAAGTTGAGTCACCCGCGGGTGTATTAAATATATGTATTAATTATAAGTATTGCCACGAGTGATTTCCAATTAAACTAGAGGATTTGGGAATCAAGAGTGGCATATGTTAGGACTATTTAACGAATAAAATTCAACTTGGTTTACTCAAAAATCATTATTTACATATAGTCCTTTAAAATATTTATAAATTTAATATAAACAGCGATGTTTTGAAAACAAATGAGAAATGTTTTGTTATGCTTATTTGTGTTCATGCACTGCAACTAGATCATATTATGTATTACCAAATAGGATCGCAATATTATAAGAATGCACCATAGCGGAGAAAAGAGAGAAAAAATGAAATACATCAAACTGATATTATAACGAACATTACAGGTTATTAATTATTTTTAGGAAACAACTCCGTAAAATCATTTATTTAAAAACACAATTATTGAACACGCAATTATAAAATGTGTAGTTCGAAGGAATCTGTTTCATTATTTGCTATATTCAACGTATTTGTTCGAGAGTCAGCACTGCCAAAATAATGCTCTGACCTGTTTCCCCAATTTCCTTCACCAACCTCTACACTGTTCTTCCCTGCCCATCATGTCGTTTCATCTGCATTAATTCATTTTATGTCAGCTTCACGAATCACATTTTACGTAAAAATAATATGGTGTAGCAAACCATATGTGTTTAAGATATGTGGTGTTGTGGTGATCTAATGGGGTACATCGTGCACTATTATGACTATGAGCCTATTTGTCAACTTAGGACAGAATAGGGCTTAAGGTAGGGTTATAAGTACCCCTTGAAAGTCTTGGGCTCTGCTAAATAAATGGCAGTATGAGTCATGTGTGTGAATGCTTTATGTGTTGAACCAGAAACACAATAGCAGACTACTGACCATCGTAGAGTACATTTATTCCACAGAGTAAAAGTGGGTCATAGACTGAACCAAAAAATAAGGTTACCATGTTGGATTCTTAAAACTTAACCCAGCTATACTAATCTAATCTACATTGTATTACTGTATTGTAAGGTTAATATATATATATATATAATATATAATATATATTATATATAACGGTAAGCAAATATGTAGATTGCCTTCTTAATTCGACCAAAATATGTTTGAGAGCTAACAAATCTATCTTATCTATTCGAAAACCCCAGAGAGAAACATTTTTACAACCGACACAACCCTAGCTATTAGAGTACAATTTATAGCCTCGTTATCAGTTAGTCAATGGACGTTTATTGTGTCATGATCATTATTCAGAGTGTAAAAATGCACTTCCTGGCGAGACTACGTAATCATGTTTACATTTTGTAGCCAACTTCCTGATATTTAAAATGTCAATTGGCTTTCAGTAACACACACAAATTCTCGATAGACTGTGAACTAGTTAGTGAAAAAATTTCTAAATAATGTGAAAAATAGAACTATCATGTAATAGGCCGGAAGTTTGGAATAATTAGTGGGAGAAGCAGAAGCCTTTATGGTCGACTTGATCAAGGTCGTTCATTGCATGCAAAAGATGGACTGCAGCAACCACTTGTTTGTTGGAATGGTCAATATCGTTGTATTACATATTTCTTCATTCACTTTCTATTAGCAATCGTTCCTTCACGAGTAAATTCATTATACTGTATTCAATAAAGGACATTGTCCGCCGCCGTAACGCGGTCGGTAGATTACCATAACTTCTCCTCCAGGTTCGATACATGGAGTAGTAGAAGATTATAATATCCACTTTGGATCTAGACGTATGTCCATTGTCTTGTGCTGTCCTAACAAAGTAAAAATATTTTAACATGAAGAATGATTTGTAATATACAATAATATTCTTATTCAATTCAATAGTAATTGAATTTTTGTTTATTTCTTAACGAAAATCTACAAAAAATAAATAAACTTTATTTATTCTTTACAAAAACCAAGAATTTTAAAAAAAGTAACTTGGTATTAGGTATCATCATTTTTACTATTGTGAATGGTATGTCTTGCCTTAAAATTTTCATCTTGTCTGTGTTGTCTCGGAGGTGGCACTGCCATTGAGCTTATCATCGTCCAGAAGAACCTCCATGTCCTTGTGTGTCAAAGAAATGTGTGTGTGATCCAGAGTTTAAAAATCTTTTCCCAACAGATCGTGTCTCCTACAGGCGGAGTGATGCGGAGCATGTAAATGTATCTACATATGAGAGATTTTAACTAATGTAAGGAAAGGAAGAGAGAGTGAGAGAGATATAGGTATGATATAACGACTATGATTAAATAATTTGTATTGTGAAGATTCTTCAAGTGTTCTTACTCATCACTTGATTGGGCCCACTCATTCTTACTACATTATGTGTGGTTTTCTAACTTAAAATGCTAATTCCGAAAACAACAATTTTAAAGTTACTCAATGATCCTCCATGCTACATAGACTATAAATAAATATATCAATCATAATTTAAAAGTGACCCTTCCAACATCTGCTCTATATCAATATTTTTGCCCAAGGGCAGATCCTTCACTATAAAATAATTATGTGCTATTTCTCCCTAATCTGCTTTTCTCGTATGTTGAATATAATCAATTCTTTTTTATGTTGGGCACCGCTGTGGTTTCTAGGTAGCGTTGCTGCCTCGTATACAGTGGGCCCTGGTACGATTGCGATCGGTACAAGTTTCCTGGGTGAGGTTTTTTTCGGGAATTCTCCTCATCTGTAAAGACAAATGTCAGAAAACTTTAAGGCCCAAAAGTTCCCTGAATATTAGGAGGTCATTTATAATCATATTTATCATATTCGCCGTGTTTGGTACTAATATGTGTTTCGTCTTAATGTTGTTGTAGTCTCAGAAGAGGGCCCTGACATTGCACTGAGCACTCATTCTGGAAGGCCCCTCCATGTTATTGTGTGGTCAAAAAAGTATGCATGTGATCCATAGTTAAAAACCCTCTCCCGATACTTTGTGGCACGTAAAAGTACCTATAAGGTGAGAGATTAAACTTCGATAATGGAATAGAATGAAATGTTGTGTATAAAATCATCTCCTTGTCCGGGTACATTTTCTGTCCACCATTCTTTCAAGCGCATCCTTCAACAGGCAGTTTTTTTTTTCGTAACTAGTGGCCCTCATTATCATTTCCTTGATCACTTTTATTTCGAGAAGGTCTCTTATTCTTATTTTGGTCAGTGATTCTAGTGAGAAAATATAAGATTGTGTAACAATAGCATAAAACATCATCTTTGCCACGCGTGGGAACTTTCAGAACGAGTCATTAAGCACTAATACAACAATTTTACACTTCAAATTAATAAGATTCGTTCTTGACGTGAATGTGTTGAAAGAAAATTAATTATTTCCTTTCAAGAACAGATCAAAAGCCATTATTTTGTAATCACAGTCAATATTAATTAAATATCTAATTTACTGAAACTAATCTAACGGGAGATCCATCTCCTCCATTGATCTATGTCCTGAGCTAATAATTTACAATAATTTCAGTATAATTCACTTTTTTGCTCCCATGACCCACACCGCCCTTTTTTTGTTTGGGTCCGTGGCCGCGAGAGGGACTTCAACCCCTGTTGGCCCCTTCTGCACTTTTATAGTTCAAGCTCGAAATCATGAGGGAAAATGTTAGTTGATCCCGTCTAGATCCCCACTATTACACATTTTCAACACCTGTGGATTGCCAACCAAACTATTTTCCATAACAGGAGACGACTTGAAAATAAATGAATGAGAAATATAATCACATGAAGGGAAAGAAGGATGATGGAGGGTTCTGATGGGCTGAAATTCACGAAACGGGAGACCACCGAAGAATTCCGATATGACTCATCACCAATACCCCTGTGGAACCAGGTTTCGAACCTGGGATTCCAGTTGGGGTAGCCGCGCGCGCTAGCCACGCATCTACCAAGACAACAGTAAATTAGAGAAACTTGTATTCACTTATCAGGTTTAAATCCAATTAATCCAAATCTTGCAGAGAAAACTGTTATTGTTCCCCTACCTGTACTAATAACAATTGACTAAGTGGGAGCCTTAACCTCCTACTACCCAAGGGCCTCTGAGGCCTGTTGTGGGATAACTTTACTTTACTTAAATATTATGCAACTACATTTTTTTTCCAGTTTGAATTCATTCATTTACATTTAATTCTTGAGCAGCCTCATGGGCTAGTGGTTAATGTTTCTGACAACAATTCATGATGACCCAGGTTCGATTCCCTGTAGAAATTTTGCCTTAAAGGTAATTATTCCTGTGGTTGCCTATGGTTTGGAATTTAGGTTAAGTTTAGGTTATGGACTCTCCTGGCGTTTCATTATCATGTATCGCCCATCACATCATCGGGGTAACGTAACTCAGTTTTCTAGGTGCCCCAACCTTAGAAATAGATCACAATTAAATCAATGTCATGCGAGAAAGCCATACATGTCATAAAACACTGGCAAAGGACAAAATAAATTAATCCAACCAAGAAATATGCATTTAGGTACTGTCTTAGTAAAATTCTTCTTCTTCTTTCCAGGATTAGGTCAATGCGACCTGTTCCGGTCTCAACATCGTTTCCTTGGCCGTACCAAAGATCTTTTTTCATGTGGTTTGTAGGCGTTGATCTTTTCGGGTAATCTTGTATTGTCCAATCTGTCTAAATGTTCTTTCCATTGGTATTTGTGCTCAAAGGACAATTATTGAAAATATCTCCAGTTAATTTCTTATTGATTCACTGTGCAATCTATCCATGCGTGTACATCCTTTTAACAGATCTTAAACATTTCATTCAGTGGCTTGAATGTGTGAGATATGTTTTTTTTTGTAAGTACCCAAGATTCAGATCCATATAAAAGAACAGGAACAGCCATAATTTTATGAAACCTGAGCAGAGTTTCTCTTCGAGCCTTTCGGAGGGTTCTTCTTATGGTGCTACACATCATTCGATATCGGTTTAATTTATTGTGTACATCCCAATCGTAGCTGTATGTTATGTCTGAACCAAGATAGCTAAAGTGCGCTATCTGTTCTATTATTTCATTATTGATTACTATGTTTGCTCTGACTGGCACTTAGCTCTGAAAAGCCATAATTTTAGTTTTTGAAGTTGAGACTTTGAGATTATAATAGAGTCCTAATTGATTCAACAAGTAAGCCATCCTCTGACTTCTGTATAATTACCAGATCGTCTGCATACATTAAAATATTCATATACATTTCCTTATTAATTTGTACTCCTATGGGACTTGATTTTTTCCATTTTCGTATAACCTCGTCAAAATATGTATTAAACAATGTAGGTGATAATGTAGTAAATTCAACTGTTAAAATTGAAAGTGTACAAACGTCTAGGGCTTGTAGAGTGGAGTAAATAGATAATTTGAATAGGAACCTTTCTCAGGAAACGTACCTTTTCGTGCTAAATTTCGGATTCACTGATTTCGTGACAGTGTCCAAATGTAAATAAAAATAAGCTTTAATGTCACTATGAGAATAAGATGGATCAAGCGTAGCAGAATATGATTTGCAAGTACAATATATGCAACGAGCTTCGTGGTGTCCACATCGAACACGGTTATAGTGCATAAGTACTAATCGCAAGTACCGTAGAGAAGTTTCGTTAGTTGCTAACATTCTTACAGTGACAAAGCGAAGTTTTTTTCCCCTTGACATACTCACAGGACATTGTTACGAAATCAGTGCATTAAGGTGCTGTAAATGTAATTATTGAAGTCTTAAATAATTAAATTACTATCGATTTATCCCCCAATAAATTTTCGGTTGTATAAATTTAATTAACTGATTCATAGGTCATTAAATGCTTAATGAGAACTTGCTATAACTGCAGAATGAAAAGGGTACGTTTCCGGATAAAAGTTCCTATTCATAACGTCATTTGCTTAGTCCCCTGTACAAGCCCTAACATTTTATAATGGGAATTTCCGAACAACCTGTGGAGAGTCGATAAGTTAATATAAATAGACCGTAGCACATAATTATTTATCCCGATCTCTATAAATTTTACGATTTAGATAGTCAACATGATATATAAATCCTATTAATATTCACAATTATTTATTCCGAATTGTGTGAATTATTTGTTCATGATTATATTCAAATACAACATGAAATATCCGAATCCATAAATATTACGAAAGTGTTGCTACAAAGTGATTCACCGCTGCGTGACAAGGCAGCACGCTACCTCGAGATCACAGCGGTGGACCCATATAATATAAATAGGAGAATAACAGTTTGATATTTCCAGTTTAATGTTTTTGAAAGGTGTCCCTGTAATCCATAATAGCATACATTTCTCGAATAATTGAGTCTATGTTTAATATCCTCGTGTACTTTATTTATATTTGTAATTGTTGTTCTATAGGTAGTTGGAAATGCAGCCCCCTTCTTCAAAATTTGTCCAGCAATGTGATCATATATTTAGGTTTATTGATGTTTACTTTCAGGTCCCCATTCCTTAATGTTACTCAATAAAGTTTGGAAACTCCTCGCTATCAATCACTTCTTAAGACTAAATCATTAGGGCATAAACTAACAGCTTATTCATATCATTGAGTTCATCATCTAACGATTTATGGATGGCAAGCTCTAGTAGGAATTAAATAACAGAGGAGATAAGTGTCTAACAAAACTTTTTGCCTATACGCATTCAATTGTTTGTGTCATTTAGACACATTCGACAGTAAGTCTACCTTTTTTTTTTTTTTTTTATAGAAATTCCCGACTACGGTGGTGTTTTAAACTTACAACTTGTCCCTCTCAATTGAATAGTATGGCGTTTTGAAGTCTACATATGATTGATGTACAGTGCCATTACATTTCCATTTCGTTTCTAAAAATTCTGCCTTCTACTAAAAATCGTATCTATACAGACGTATTTCTTTTAAATCCACATCGATGAATCCTATTACGTCTTTAATATATGGGGTAAGTGTGGATACAGATATTTGTTAGAACATTTCTATGTAGTTGTTTTATTCAGTTTTATCTCCTTTCTTATATATTGATACAACAATCGATTCTTTTCATTCATTTGGAAGACATTATTTTTTCCGAAATCATACTAAGCAACCGATGATTTTTGTTAATAATTCTTTCTCGCCTTGATTTTATATTTTTTGCTGAGATCCCATCTAAACCTTATGCTTTATACATTTTTCATTTTTCTATCGTCATTTCAACCTCTAATGCGGTGGTTCTGTGACTAATATTTATGCTGTCTGTTAATCATCCACTTCAATATCCGGTTTTGCATGTAGGCCTACATTTAATATTTGATTGAATTAATTGTTCTATCTATTTAATATGCTCCTGGAATCAACAATCATATGCCCATTTCCATTCCTAATTATAATAATTTTTGCACGCGTTTTGTCGAAGAGTACTTACAAGTAATGGCGACCGTGATTGAAAGTTCAACTTCCTACATTTCGGGGCTGTCAACCTAAATAACTATACTGCAATAAAATAACTATACTGTAATATTAAATATTACAAACGACGTGTGGGAAGTAAAGCCACTGCACTCTATGTATACTACGTACAATGTATGTACAAAAAATACCCAAAAGTTAGTGTTAATTTACATTATACGAAACAAATAACTGCATTTTAAGTGAACTGAACTTTGTTTGAAACAATATAAAACAATATAAAACAATAAATACGTATTTGGCGTCATTTTATATCTGATTGGTGTCACGGCCTCCAGTAGTTTCAACTAATAAACATTGCCCACACTGTTAACGTTTGTCAGTTGTTTATAATGAATGAAAATATTTCCAATAAAGATGTTATTATTTTACTATTATTTTATTATCTCGCAAAAAAAAGAATGTACAACGCACGTTTGTGAAGTATTTGATAGAATCTCGAAATCACTTCTGTAAAAACCACTTCCCAACCTCGCATCGTAATATAATATTATTGTCTTATATAAATTAGTATTGTTATTGCCATTATTACTATTAATATTGTTTACATTGTTTTTGTCATTAGTATTATTATCGTTATCATTATTATGTATATATATGTGATACCACACTAAAAAGTAAAATAGTTATTGTAATAAACTAGTCTGGACAAATTGAGGTTATTGTAGACTAGTCTGGTAAATGAACTCGGTGCACCACCTTAATGGCCTTCGCAATTAGAAGTCACAGGTTTCAATTCTGCCTACGGCATGGTTGTCTGCCCCAGTTCTGCTAATTCTCGCAATTCTAAATCTGTCATTAAAACACTCTCCCCCTTTATCTTTGTTTAGCTTCTCCCCTTGTAGGTACTTTTACATACCTCGGATTACCCGAGTCTTAAAGGACACGTCCTGTTGGGAGAGGATTTTAATTCTGGGTCACACAAGGACGTGGAAGGCCTCCTTGGATAGACGATCAGCTGAATGCCAGGGCTCCTCCCAGTCAACATGAATATTTAAAACAAGACAACTCTCTCCTTCGTACGAAACATGGCGACTAGGATATTGATTCTAAAATATGTAGTCAATGTACCCATTTCACCAATTAAAAATTAAAAGAGTCAACATGGTTTCAACAGCGAAGCTATCATTTTCAAGAATAAATATTTATTCAATGTTTAGTCTTGCGACTGACAGCTTCGCTGTTGAAACATGTTGGATGTTAATTTTTAATTGGTGAAATGAGTGCATTGATTACATGTTTTACGATTTTATCACCAAGAAGATCATTAGTTTATTAAATATATGGATTGTTGTGATAACAGATGCTATTCGGGGACCATTTGGATCTTATAGTCTCGTCTCGACCAGAGATCAAACCCGAGGACACTACGTGTGAGGCCAAGACGCTGCCCCTAAATCACATCCGATTATAATATTAAAATTCATACATTTTTTACCTTGGATCAAACATTCTCTAGATGTCAAATATTTTGTACATTCTATAAAAGACAAAACCTTTTATACTTTAGATTTCATCACATTATTTATAAACGCTTTAAAATCAAGGTCATATTGAGATTACGATTTTTAAATGTGATCATTAGTAAACACTAATGATCTTTACATTATATCTGACTTCCCATAAAGCTTATGCATCTCACTGTTGTTTAATTTCTTTCTGCACCTCATTCTTGACTGTATTAATTGTTCCTAGGTATTTGAATTCAGCCACTTCTTCAAAATATCCCTCGTTTGTCGTTAATTGTCCATCTTCGTTACATAATGTATTTCTATGTGTAACCATATATTTTGTTTTACTGATGCTTATTTCCAGTCCCAGTTCTTTGTGTTACTCAATAGAGTGCACATGTTAACTCTTAGTATCTCCTCGCTATTTATTTGCTTATTAATATACATATTTTTAATATTTACACATCTTTATGTGCCTAAAGTTTTATTTTCTTTCTCCACTCGTCTCTATCCATCCACTCCATGCCCTCCAGTCCTCTTGCTCTCATTCCTGTTCTTATTTCTTGCATTCTCGCTATCACTTAATAATACTACATAATCAGCATAAACTAACAACTTACTAACACCATCGATTTATAGTCCTTCTTCTGCCTCTAAAGATTTGATGAGATATTCTAGTGTAAAACTGAATAGTGGAGGAGATAGTGTATCTATTTGCTTTAACTCATTGTGAATTTCAAAAGTATCTCAAAACTGTTTTCCTACGCGCACCCTACTCTTAGTGTCATTTAGACACATTCGAATAAGTCTAACTTTTAGGAATTCATAATTCCAGCAGGATACTAAACTCCTTCCTCTTAATTCTGTCGTATTTATTTTTTACTCTACATATAGTTGATGCACAGTGCCATTATATTCCCATCTCTTTTCTAAAATATATCTTAGGGATACTAAAATCTGATCTATTGATGAAAAGAATTAAATCTCGTAGACTACGATAGGCAGGACACGTGTCACGAATGGGGAATGAAAGAGGGGCATAGAAACTCCTTGTAGGAAAATCAGAGGGAAAGCATCCAGTAGGCAGGTCAAGAATGAGGTGGGAGAATAATATTAACTATGATTTGAGGGCAGTATATTATACAGGGGATGATTGGCAAATATTAGCTCAGAATAGGTAAATATGGACAGCTTATATCCGCGCGGCAATGAACCTACGGGTTCGATAGTGCCAGTGAGTTAGTTTGTGTATTACATTGTTTCATTTAAATAAAGGGATTTTTTTTACCAATGCCACCAGGTTCTCTTTATGACATTTCTATCATGTGGGTGATTGTGGTAGATGGTGTTCGGGGATCATTTGTGTCTTGAACTTTCCTGTCATTATACATGAGCAAAAACCCAGAAAAAATACCTCGCCCATTTTAGATATACTCAAATTCAAATTCTACCCCCTTAATATAAAACTTTATGTATACAATTCAGTGCCAAGGATCCGCTATAAATTGTATAAACTTATGCACTATACCAAGAGGATGCTTATAAATTGTAGAAAAATAGAATCCGCTGCGTTAGAGATAAAAATGTAACCCCTAGAAAGGGGTCACCAATTGGCGGACCGCGATCCGGGTCCGGACCCTGGGGCTTTTGTTTCCGGACCGGTTAAATATCGAATAAATACAATTTTTTATAACCGGTTAAACATCGAATACAACCAGTTGTACTAAATTTCATGTTACGATAGTAGTATAATTGGCTCGGTTGGCAGTACCGCTCATGGTCGGAGATTTGAAGATGAACGGGATTCCGTTTGAAACCTGGTATCGTGAGAAACACGAAATTTGTGAGATGAGATATTTAAATATTACTCTGGCCATATGTTAAGTTTATCATAAACTTATTAATAATTATTAGACTTAATAACTGTGTACTACTTTGCTGTATTCTTTTAGTATTTACCATAATTTTTTTTAATTTGTGCAATTCATACCCATAACATAATTTAAATAATTTCCTTATAATATTAATTACTTAATAAAAGCTTCGTATGTTTAATCCACTATGGTTCCGGACCTCGAGTGAATTTACTATTTTGAAAATGGACCTCCATGAAATCTAATGGGTGGTCCCTGCCCAAGACCATAACGACAGACGGCATTAGATTTTAATTACCAAATATACAGCATACTATCGCTATTCATCAAATGGTGAACCTTATTATCGTCAGAACAAAAGTATTTATCCGCCTTCTACATGAACTTTTCATTATATAAGGCCTACTGATTATTCAACTCAGAGGCCTTATGTTGAGATTTTTGTCGCAGTTGGTGTTTTTTTTTTGTTTCATTCTTGGATAATCATTTTTAACAGTATTTTTATTTTGTCTGTTTAGTTAATCAACCTGTTCGTAGAAATAATTAACTGGGAACAAAAAAGCACAAAAAATAGTGACCTATATAATGTGACAATTGTTATGTATGCTCCAAGGTCTGCTCTTTGTTACTAACACTGATTTCTTTCTCTGTTATTCAAACTTTTTTTTTTACTCTGGTTCACAGATTGACCAGTCAACCTGCACCAATGTGCAAGGTGACACCGTATGAAGGTAAAGCGGCGAAATGTTCATGTCCACTTTTGTGGTGCAGCGTTCTTCATTTAATTAATAGATGCGTTTATTTAGATGACATAAGGAGTTATAAACATATTTACATAATATTTAATTTTAATATAACTGGAGAGGAATTATAAATATGTTACTTTGCACGAAACAAATCTAACTTCCTCCCTTTTAAAACCCCCAGGTTCCCCATAAGGAATGGAATTGCGTGTATGAAATTTAACGTGGTTCCCTAAATTGGATCAAGTAATTGTAATGATATCGATATGGGAATTAATGCTTTCAGACTAGTCGTCTGTTGGCTGATTTAGCAAAAGCCATGTGTTTAATTTATATTATGCATTTTGAGGTGAGAAGAGTATATTCAATTCAGTTTTACTTCAATTCCAATTATATTTCGAAAAATAAGAGCGACTGTACCATATGTGGCCTTCATGCTATACACAAAACTGTAAACAACTAGGGAATTTAGAATTATATACTCCAAACTTCCATAATATACACTCATATCAACTAAGCAAATAGCAGAGGCGATAATTATGTCATCTCGCTTTTGGATAATGAAAATTTCTATAGCGCTAGGGTGTTCTTATTTGAAAAGACCTGCAAACTATACTACAATGAAAAAAAAACCAACCATTTAGAATTTTCGAGACACATACTCCGTTAGAAAAAATTGCGTAACGCAGGAACTGCATAAAGAAGCAAAATTCGTGGTCTGTCGAATTTTATTCCTATTTTGCTGGTTTACGGAAACGTGTATTTATTTCTTTTAAATTGGAAAAAATCCCAACTAATTCAAAAGTGTCGGACTGGCAGTTGAAATAAATCATGTATAACCGTAAGTTAATGCTTACGTATCGTATTCTATGTTGTTGTATAATTTAAAAATACCAATTTAATTAATATTTACCGGTTCATTTTTTCATTGTTTTTTATTAAAGTATTAAATCAACGCTTATTCTAATGTATCATATATAGGATGCATTGCCAAATTAAGATTTAATTAAGTTATAACAGATGCAAGAGAGAAGACAAGCGGGATAACATTCCTGAAGAATTCTACGGTACGCCTGCCATGATAGATAGGAGCTGGTCTGGTCCAAACAAGGAACTAAGGCACCAGATAAACCGCTTTGTCCACGGCTTTTGTCACTTATCATCAAATTGTAGACAGAGATGTAAACTGTGCGGACTAAAGTGTACAAGATATCTTCTGCAATTGTGTTCCAAATGTTCTTTAGCGCAATAGTAATGTCAATGAGTTAATTTTGTACGATTGTGCACAATATATTATTATTATTATTATTATTATTATTATTTTTATTATTATTATTATTATACATTACTATTATTATTATTATTATTATTAAATAAGTTAATCTGATTTCCATTGCGACAAACCAAACATGGCGGTTCGCCACAGTCAATTTTTAATTTCGATTTCAAGTACATTCCCACTTACAATGATTTTTGTAGAATATCTTCCTCGGTTTATTTTAATAAAACAATGCCAAGTTCGTTGTGAAACATCGATAATTTCGAACGCTAGAAGGATTTTTAAATGTTCGTTTTAGATGAACTCCCACACCTAATAGTTCGATTGATTTTGCAGGTTAACGAACTTTATCCTACTTTGTTTAATTAATTAATTTATATATATATATATATATATAAAGGAAAGTTGAGTTAAGGAAAGAGTGGAGAATGGAAGCGAGTTTGCAGTGAAAGATCTGCTCTTGCGCAGAACACTATATATATATATATATATATATATATGTGTCCACTGTGGTCTAGAGGTAGCGAGCTGCCTTGTCACGCAGCGGGCCCGGATTCGATCCCCGGTCGGGGCAGTTTTTCTGGGTGAGGCTTTTATCGGGGTTTTGCCTCACCTGTAAGAAAAATGTCAGAAACACTTTAAGGCCCAAACGGTTCCCGAAATCATATGGCCATCATCATCATCCTTATCATCATCACCATCATCATCCTTCACCGGTGTGGAAAGCAACGGGAAGCTTACCACACCTACAATTCCCTAGTAAAGCTGCAAGCATAGCATCAAAATGTGAAGGACCCTGCCTTCGGGCAGAATTACATGAATATATATATATATATATATATATATATTATATATATAATCTGTGTATGTGTGTGTGAGTGTGTGTGTGTGTGTATCCACCGCTTGTGGTCTCGAGGGTAGCGCGCTGCCTTGTCACGCAGCGGGCCCGTGTTCGATCCCCGATCGGGACAGTTTTTCTGGGTGAGGTTTTTAATCGGGGTTTTTTTCCTCACCTGTAAGACACAATGTCAGGAAAACTTTAAGGCCCAACGGTCCCCGAAATCATATGGCCATCGTAATCAATCATAATTCATATTCATCTTAGGATTAGGGACTCTTCTGCTGGCGCACCACTATCACCATCATCACCCATCATATCACCGGGGCAAACGTAAACCCCGCCATCCAGGCGCCCCAACCTCAGAAGTGGGTTACAAGTACGCCATGCCAGAGAGAAACACCAGGAATGTCCGAAAGACAATCTGGGACATTTGAAAAAAAAAATATATATACAGGTATGTATGTGTATATAAATGTTGGCCATGGTAATTTTTGATGTCTCTAGATAGGATCGCTGATAGGGCATATCTGTAAAAATTTTCAAATTACTTGGGAATTCGCTAAAAACTACATGGAGTCCTGTTATAAATTGTTTTTTAATATGACACTGGTATCTAATGTTAAAATGTAATATATAATGGAACATTTCCTATAAGAAATATTTTTTGAAATCGATGGACAAAAACGGCTTTAAGTTGATCTACTCAAATATATTACTTTGATTAGTGAAGAAAAATACAGTCCCTACGAGTTTATATAAGCAAAAAAGGTTAAATTTACATTTTCCTCAAGTAATTTACTGTCATAGAAATATTATAAAAACGCCATTTTATATGTGTATTTTTTATATCAGGTCTAATATTTAATTAAAAATTTCACCCAAAACATGGGATGAAAATAAATATCCCTTTTTGAAAATCCAAGAAAATTATTTCAACCCGGGGTACATTTTTGAACCTATTTTACTAAGATTATGAATTTGTGTCTTTTGTGTTTGTTTGGTTTCGAATTTATTTTTCTTAAATTAACTTTACAAGTCATACGTAATCAAACGTTTTCATTAATTTGTTTTCGTATGTGACACCGTAATAACGCGATTATTAAACAATCTACAAAACATGAACTTGTGTGGATATGTATACACATTGGAACCGTGATCTCTAAACCTCACGCCACTGGGTTTCTTTACATGAATTTTCTGTACTAAATCCCTGTTGACACTACCAAAAACTGGTCCCTGACGTTTAAACTGTTCGAGTAGTCTTCTCAGGAGTCCTTCGTAAGCAACTACTATTACTACTAACACTATACTCTATTACACACATATATAGCATGCAAACTAAAAGTAAAGTGATCCCACAACAGGCCCGGAAGCCCTTGGGGTAGTAGGAGGTTAAGGCTCCCACTTTTCCTAGACAATCGGCACTTTATGTCAGCCGGGTTGTCAGCCCTGCGTGACGGCCGTCTTTACCCCCAGAACAAGCGTCTGGTACTCATTTCCGTTAGAGGCTGAGTCGACCCCAGGGCCATAGTGCCGCCAGATGGTTTGGGTCAGTTTAAAAATCCTGACCCCAGCGGGACTTGAACCCTCGACCCTCCGGCTTGTAGCTCAGTGCCTTAACCACTACCGCTACAGGCGTGCCCCCTATATAGCATGCAGTTAACGTCAATGATGAAGACTTTCAACAACTCCTGTTAAGTCACATTCTCATTTGTGCAAATAATGTCTACTGGTTATTACTTGATTTCTATTGGCATCTTAGTAGGAAACAACGGCTATTATATATCTAATATATTGTGTATATATATGTTCTTCTTCCTTCCAAGATTAGGCCAAGGCCTGTTACGATCCTATAGAAAATTTTCCCTCTAGCGTTTCATAGGACGGCCCAGTGATCTTCGTCCTCTTGATATATAATATAAACAGCTTTGGGGATCCGATTGGAACTCATTCTTTTCAAGATGGTTTTTCCAATTTAGTTGGTACTGTTTAATATATTCCAAAATTGGCGTAGTCTTCAATTCTTTTAGATATCGGTGTTTCCTTTTCCGATCCCATCTGGTGTAAACCCGCTGTTCTGCGCATGCAATCTCATTCACAGCCGTTATTCTGCTTTCATGTTGTTTTTTTAGTGTCCATGCTGTCACTACCATAGGTCAACACTGGTCTAGCCAAAGTGTTATACAACACGTAATCTGGTGTTTTTTTTGTACAAGGGATGGTTTCATAACTTGATTAATAATATATATATTAGATATATATATATATATAAAGTAAAATAAGTGATCGCACAACAGCCCGGAGGCCCTTGTAGTAGTAGGAGGTTAAGGCTCCCACTTTTTCTAGACAATCGGCACTTTTTGTCAGCCGGGTTGTCAACCCTGCGTGACGGCCGCCTTTACCCCCCAGAACAAGTGTCCTGGTACTCTCGTTTCCGTTAGAGTCTGAGTCGACCCCAGGGTCATAGTGCCGCCAGAGGGTTTGGGTCAGTTTAAAAATCCTGGCCCCAACGGGACTTGAACCCTCGACCCTCCGGCTTGTAGCTCAGTGCCTTAACCACTACGCTACGGGCGTGCCCCATATAATATATATATATATATATATATATAATATATATATATATAATATATATATACACACGAAATTTTTGGCATGTGAAAATTTTCTCAATCAATTTTATCTGTGTAAGAATAAACTGATGTCAATTCTCTCAGGAATGACTCAATTTGAGCCCAAATGCATTGATCAACCCTTCTAGTATCTAACTAACCTCACTATCGAACCCGTAGGTTTCATGGCCGCGCGGACATAAGCTCTCCATATATCCCTATCCTGAGCTAATGTTTTCCAATCATCCCCTGTTAATCTACTTCTCTCATCTCCCACCTCATTCTGTGGTCTAACCGACTGGATTTTCCTGCTGGTTTTCCCACAAGAAGCTTCCCATGCACGTCTTTTCATTCCCCATTCGTGCCACATGTCCTGCCCATCGCAATCTACGAGCCTTAACAGTTATCATTATATCTGGCTTCCTATAAAGACATTTAGCTCACTGTTTATGCAGTCTTCTCCATTCACCGGTTTGTTCATCTCTCTTTGGTCCAAAAATTTTCCTAAGAACTTTATTCTCAAAATACTCCTAATCTCCTTTCCTCCCTTAAAATAAGAGTTCATATTTCGCATCCATATAATGTAACTGGCCCTTCTAGTATCATGAAGTCGAAATAAAATAGTTTGTATTTTCCATTAAAATAAAATTATTTCGAAAATTGTCGCTCAAATGGCAGCAGCAGGACATCCTAGATACTCAATAGAAAACCACAGGAAAATATTCTGGACCTGACAAAAGAAAATGAGAACAACAATAGCTTAATTTCGTATCAGGAATGAGATGATCAAAATAATTCTCCTCTGATATAAAGGCAATAAGTAAAATTAGATTGATTCTGTATTTAATTTTACGAAGTCACGTTTAAAATCTCTGAACCACGATAGCTTTTATTAGAATGAGAGAAAGCTTAAGATAGAAATTAGCTTACGTTTGTGTTTTTTCTTGATATAACAGACTTTTTTCACTTAAAGAAAGAGAATTGTAGAAAGGGAAAGTGTGAATATCTGGTAATGAAAAATGACAAAATCGAGAATTTGCCTACAGAAGGGGGGAAAAAATGAAGGTGTTAAAACACAAAATATCTGGGTGTTATTTTTAATAAAGAAGAACATTATAATGTGAATAAATAACGGTAGGGCAGCGATAAGGACATTACACTCACTTTTATGAAATAAAAATAAGAAGAAAATAAGAGATATACAGCACTCAGTTCAATGTGTTATACGTATTGTATATGTCAGAGGTATGAGATATGAATAGCGTAAATAAAAATAAGCTCTGAGCAATTAAATGGATTTTCTTGAGATGGAGTTCACGTAAAACGCGTCTAAATAAAATACGGTATGATATGATAGGACATGGAATGAAAGTGGAGAGATTATATTCAGAAGAGACAATTAGGAATTATTAATCAAGTTATGAAACCATCCCTTGTACAAAAAAAAAAACACCAGATTACGTTTATATAACACTTTGGCTAGACCAGTGTTGACCTATGGGTAGTGAAGCATGGACACTAAAAAAACAACATGAAAGCAGAATAAACGGCTTGTGAAATGAGATTCATGCGTAGAACAGCGGGTTACACCAAGATGGGATCGGAAAAGGAACACCGATATCTTAAAAGAATTGAAGACTACGCCAATTTTGGAATATATTAAACAGTACCAACTAAATTGGAAACACCATCTTAAAAGAATGAGTTCAAATCGGATCCCCAAAGTTGTTTTTATAATTATATACCAAGAGGACGAAGATCACTGGGCCGTCCTATGAAACGCTGGAGGGAAAATTTTCTATCGGATCGTAACAGGCTTTGGCCTAATACTTGGAAGGAAGAAGAAGAAGAAGAAGAAGAGACAATTAGCTTGGTTTGGTCTTATCAATAGAATGAAAAAGAAGATTTCCTAGGTACTAAGACATTCAAGTCATCCATACATAACTGGAGTGACAAAGTTGACTAGGCAAGTGACGACAAATATCTTACATGTTGAAGATTGCCAGAAAATATAAATATGGCAAATGGGGAAGGAGAGACGGCGAAGAATCCCTGAATAAGAAGAAAGTGAATTCTTACAAATTATTATCTATAGTGTTCTGCCCTAGGGCAGGTCCCTTCACGCAATCATAGCATTTTCATGCTATGCTTTGCAGCTTTACTAGGGAATTATACTCGTAGGTGTGGTAGCTTCCTGTTGCATTCCACACCATGGGATGATGACGAAAATGATGATGATGATGGCCAAATGATATTCTGGGACCTTCGGATCTCAAAGCTTCCAGACATTTGTCTTTTTAGGTGAGGAAAAACCGCGAAAAAATCTCACCCAGGATGCTTGTTTTCCGTCCGGGAATCGAACCCGGGCTCACTGCGTGACAAGGCAGCACGCTACCTCGAAACGACAGCGGTGAACTGTTACGACTTAACCTGATGGAATTTGTTAAGGATTTGTTTTGACCTAAAAAATTTCCAGGGCAATTATATATATTATTTCAGCGATAAAATAATAAATTACTATATAAAACATAAAGGATTTAAAAATATGCAATTCAATACATATACTTATATTAGCTTAAGTGCAGGGTTCTGAAAAAAATAGTTACAGTTTTTCAAATAACTTTTATGTAGTACTTCATTTAACGATGCCCAATATAACTCAGGTCGGAAATCGAAGCTGGACGTAAAATGATTATCAAAATTGATTCAGTAGGATCTTATTTCACTCGTGGGTTTCTTTTAGATGGCAGAATCCTATGACAAGGAATCAAAAGTTTTCGTACTCAAAAAAGCATCAAGCTATCTGGTTTAAACTCGCGAATCTTGGATCAGGGCAAACATTGTCAACTACTAATCCATCAGTAACTGATGAAGATCCCATTAAAATATACATACATCGCAATAGAGTGGATTTCATTATGTGTCAGAAAAACCGACAAGAAGCTGATCTGTTTCAAAGAACGATTTAATTTCCTCAAACGTAGGTAAAGGATGCTCAATATCATTATTAGGGCTATATTATTTTACTATTTTATTATTTTAAAATACCATCGGGCAAAAATAATATACAACACACGTTTGTGAAGTGTTTACAGAATCAACGGAAATTAAAAACGTCGCAACCCGCTCGGTTTTTAAACATTTTCCTCGCTTCTGTAAAAAACCACTTCCCAACCTCGCATCGTAATATACTCTTACCCTTTGTTAGCCTGAATATATTGTAGCACGCGCACAGTACTGTACATTGGTAAGAATATATATCACTGGTTTAATTACAGTTGTGTGAATAATAGTGGATCAGATTTCTTGAATATATGTTCATTTCTCTATGATGAAGATGAAGGAAGCGCTTCAATTAACTAAGTGCACTCTAAGTCATAATTAATTATCTTGATTATATCGAAGATGCCAATAATCATAATAATATAATAATAATAATAATAATAATAATAATAATAACGGCGATAACTGGATAAGTGCCCTATGAAATAAAATTATTACAAGACATAATATACGAGGGCCGTGTTCAGGCACGAAGAAGCACAATCTGGCTTTTGGTTTTCCTCAAGTTACACGATGAAAATCAAATCACTGTGCGAGTATCGTCCTGTGACAAAGGCTGCGACTTTACATGATGGTCTGTATTTCTAACTTTAGATTCATATCAGCACATGATCACAATATATGGTCTCCCATTCGATGAATAGTATTAGCCCTGTAATCACAACAACTTATTATTCTGGATATAATTTTAAATTGTAATAGGCCTTAATCGCATCTTAAGTTGGTTGACAATGGGCTGGACAATGTTTCCTTAGACATGCTGGATCAAATATATTCCTACGAGGTTATTGATACGCGACATTTGAATGGGAAAATATCTCAAGGAAGAACCTAAAAAACCTATGGGAGGTTGCAGTTAAGATAGGACGCTTAACCATCTGCTTGGTATCAGGAAATTGAAAGTCGCGGTGGATAGAGCAGTGTGGGGCTCGATAATGGGCTCTAGCGCCCATGTGATATGATTTTGTAGGCCTTGCTGGTGTCCTGGATAGCGTTTTTTCATCTCTGGTTTCGAATTTCGTAAGTTTGATTTCGTTCAAGCCAAATTAATTTTTTCGGATGAGGAATATTTGGGGATTCAGCTTCCCTCAGATCAATATTAAAAGCCATTTAAGCAAAATAACAATGGAAAGAAATACTATGAGGTATTTTCAATTTATAAATGTGTTGGAAGAAAATAGTTTTATATCTCATACCATAAAGTTCTGTGTTTTCACGATACCGGTTTTCAAAGGTCATAAATCCTTCATCTTCAGTCAAACTCCAACTGAAGATGGACGCAAAATTGACCTATGGACCGGTAATCGTGAAAGACAGGACTTTATAAGGTAAGATATAAATTAAAAAGCTATGTTACAGGGATGTTTACACACGGTAGAGAAATTCCTATTTGAAAATTATATACCGTGAAAATATCCAGGTACATGAGCTATCTCTCTTTCCATTTAATAAGTGTCTTCGAAGAGATAGATAACTTTAAACGAACTAAACAACATTAAATAACAAACAAATTGAAATTAATAGCAAGAGATAATGAAATATCAGCAACTTTTCAACCCGGTTTCGCAATAACATTAAATACAAATTATAGAAGGAAATTATACAGTAAATTATCACGATATAACGAGCAAATAAAATCCAATTACTTGTTTAAATCGAC
>JASPKZ010004654.1:0-46837 GCA_030220185.1 Diploptera punctata | reverse complement strand
CCCAAGATACTTAAAAAATTCACACTTCTTTATTTTCCCTGTTTCAAGTATGAGGTCATCCACATCCTTTCCCAAACACATATATTCTGTTTTCTGTAAATTTATATTCAGTCCCCATTTTTTGTATTCTTCCATTAGTTTATTTATCATATATTTCATATCATCTTCATCCCCTGCAAAAATTATTTGATCATCTGCAAACAACAATGAATGCAGTACTTTTCCTCCTATAGGAATACCCATTTCAGAACATTTTTTATACCACAAGTTAAGAGCCTGGTCTAAATAAATGTTAAAAAGAATTGGTGATAAACTGCATCCCTGCTTAAGACCTTTATTCACTGTGAATTCCTCTGTTAAAGTATTATGTATTTTTACTTTAGCTTTTGTATTACTATAGATCCTCCTAACAATATTAATCCATTTATCACAGATATTCAGATTTCTCATTGCCGTCCATAACAATTGTTGAGGTACACTATCATATGCCATCTCTAAATCAATAAAGGTCATATGTAGTTCTTTATTTTTTGCTAGGATTTTCTCTTGTAATTGTCTAATACAGAAAATATTATCAATACATGATCTTCCACTCCGGAATCCACATTGTTCTTCTCTTAAGTTATCTTTTATCTCCTTAAGTTTAAAATTTATAATTTTACTAAAAATCCTAGCTGTTGAAGGTAAAACGCTTATATTTAATTTTAGGAAGTTATATTTTGAGGTTATTTTAATTATATTATTTTTGGTCTGGACATCTTACCTCAGGTAAGATGTCCAGACCAAAAATAATATAATTAAAACGCTTATACCTCTGTAATTGGAACACAATTTTTTATCACCTTTTTTAAAAATAGGAGTAATGTACGATAAATTCCAGTCTTCTGGAATATCGTCTCCAATTTCAATTTTATTAAAAAGTTTTGTTAAAAATTCCGATTGAGGGTCTTTCCACTTTTCAGCGGTTGCCCTTTTACCAGCCGGCTGCTGGCCCTTCACATCCACATGTGTCAATCACAGAGGTAGATGATCAACAGCCAGTGTAGGGGTGACATGTGGTTAGCATGTCGAGTCCCCCAGCCGTTATAGCTGGTTCCTCAACCTGGAGCCGCTACTTATTGTAGCTACCCAATTGCCTCACGATGCTGGGTGGGCACCGGTCCCATACTGGCCGAAATACCATGAGAAAATTTCTTCCCCCATGGAGACTCGAACCAGCGCAAGTCCCGTAGCTCTGCGCCAAGGCTTCCTACCTTAACCGCTCGGCTATGGCGCGGGACTTCTTTTGTTAAAAATATTAACTAAAATATCTCCTCCATGTTTTAGGAGTTCCGCCTGAATATTTCCTGGTCCTGGTGCTCTCCCATTTTTTGCCTCTTTCAAAGCTCTTTTTACTTCACCCTCTGTTATCTCTGGAGTGTCAAATTTATATTCTACATCCGTATCTTGAAGTTGGAACTCATTTCTATTTTCTTGAAGTAAACCTTTATAATGTTGCATCCATTCTGATGGTCTTATCAACTGAATATTTATCTTCTTTCTTTCTGATTTCCTGATATTTTGTAATGTTTTCCAAGCTTCTTTGGATCTAGCATATCCAATCGAATGATCTATATTCGAGCATATATTATCCCAGTACTCATTTTTTGTTCTTCTCACTTCCGCCTTTGTTTTATGTTTTAAAGTGATATATTCATTTTCGAGATGTTGTTGAGTGATCTGATAACCATTTCATCCGTGCCTTTTTTTTCTTCTACTAATTTTTTAATATCATGATTAAACCATTCATTGTTTCTTTTTGGTTCTCGATTTTCTGTCCCAAGTGCTTCTAAAGCTTTAGTTGATCATACATTTCCACTGCAGATTTATTTACATTTAAATTAAGTTTTTGCTTTAATCTTGATTGATAAAGATATTTTATACTCTCATCATAGAGTAAACTTACTTTATATCTTTGTTCATTCAAAGGGGTTGTATTTATTCTGTCTGCCGTTACTTCAATATTTTGTTTTTTCTTACTTGTTAATATGAATTTTCCCAAAAGCATATAATGATCACTTCCGCAATCTGGTTTTCTATACACTCTAACATCTTTCACTATCATATCACGTTTTGTTTCACAATTATATAATCCTGAGAGTGGAAATTCTCCAGTTTTCTGGTATTTTTCCTGTTTCTAGACATCTGTTGAACAGAGCGATCCATGTTTTCCCCTATATACGGCCAGGCCTCTCTTAAGTGTTCATTTGATATTCCATCCGGTCCAGGAGCTTTGTGACTTTTTAGATGTTCCACAATGTTCTCCACTTCCTTTTCTGAGATGGGCTGAAAAACCTTTGTTTCCTGATATTCTGGCGCTCTGAGAGTGGTTCCATCATTTAGTATCTGGTGGAAGTGTCTTTCCCATGTTTCTAGCGCTATTGCCTGCGAGAATTTTGGTGTTTTTTCTTTAAAACCTCAAAGTGATTCACCGTGGCTTTCTCTATTAACTTCCTACCTTCTTCTTCTAACCAGATTGCTCTTTTCTCTTTCAGCAGGGTTTGTAATTTCTCCTCTGAGTATTATACGTTATTAGGTCTTCCTCTGTCTTGGTACCTCTAGCTCTCTGAAGGCATTTAGAACTTCTCTCCTTTTGTTGTAACATGTGGCGTCAACCAAGGTTGTGATCTCTTTTTCTTTTTGTAATTTTTATCTGTGCTTTTTGGATATAGCCTTCTAGTTCTAGTGCCGCAGTTTCGATTTCCCCTCGTTCTATCTTGGTTATTATGTGATCTGTGGATGGTGCGAAAGCCTTTAATGCTTGAATGTTCAATGTCCTTTTTGTTATTTCTTTTTTCAATGTTTATTTCTTGTGGTTTCGTGTTGGTTGTTTCGATCCTGGCAAACACAGGCAGATGCTTCCTTAAGGGAGACAATTCACAATTGGTGAGTGTTCTGATTTCTATCCCTTTTATTGGTGGGCTAGTAAACATCAAGTCTATTGCACTTGTGCCATTGTGACATATATAGGTTGGGACGTGTGTTGTTTAGTAGGTTTAGGCCCTCTCCTTCTAATATTCTATAACTGTACGGCTTTTTGAGTTTTCTTTATCAATGCGACAGTTGAAGTCGCCTGCTATTAATGTTCCCATATGACTTTCAATGTGATTCATCATGTCAGATAGATTTTCGATGATGTCTTGTGCTGTGTTCTCTGGTTGAAAGTACGTGCCTATAATGTTCAGTTTTCCAGTTTTAATGACTAGTATGTTAGGTGAACTGTAGGATATGACATGTGGAGATAGCCATGGTTTTATCAGACAAGATATACCGCCGCTTGGACGTCCGCGTTCTCCTTGTGCTGCCAAGGAATGGTTGTTGTAGTATCCTTTAATGTTGATGTTCTGTGTTAAATGATATGTACTATAATAACACAATTCATAATTTAACATGTCTGAAGAAGGTACAGTGTACCGAAACAGCTGTCACTGAATTATATCTTAATAAATACTCCTGGTGCAACAGGCCTACAAGGCCCTTAGCCTACCAGCCGGCTGCTGGCCTCACATCCACATGTGTCAATAACACAGGTAGATGGTACTCAGCCAGTGTAGGGGTGACATGTGGTCAGCATGTCGAGTCCCCCAGCCGTTATAGCTGGTTTTCTCAACCTGGAGCCGCTACTTACTGTAGCTACCCAAATGCATCGCGATGCTGGGTGGGCACCGGTCCCATACTGGCCCAAATACATGAGAAAATTTCTTCCCCCATGGAGACTCGAACCAGCGCAAGTCCCGTAGCTCTGCGCCAAGGCTTCCTGCCTTAACCACTCGGCCACGGCGCGGGACATCTTAATAAATATGAAAATCAAATAAAACTAAGTTTTATTTTTACTTAATTAATACAAAATAGTTCGTAAAAAAAGAAAAAAATTATATCTCCAATTCTGATTATTCTGACATTATTACAATTTTTTATTATAAATTTAACATTTCTCACTGAAGGCCAAATTATATTTGAAGAGAAAAATGTATGCGTAGACCAGGGTTTGAACCTAGGACCTTCAACTTTATACACTTTATACTCTGCCATTGGAGTCCTTGGATAGCTGTGTGAGGTGAGATATTTTTTTATAGTGTTCTGCCCTAGGGCAGGTCCTTTACTGCAATCATAGCATTTTCATGCTATAGTTTGCAGCTTTACTAGCAAATTATAAGTGTGGTAGCTTCCCGTTGCTTTCCACACCAGAATGATAATGATGTTCGGTGACCATTTGGACCTCAAATCTACCTGACATTTGTCTTATAGGTGTGGAAAAACCCCGCAAAAAACCTTACCCCTGGAAGCTTGTCCTGACCGGGGATCAAACCTGGGCCTGCTGCATGACAAGGCAGCACGCTACCTCGAGACTACAGTGGTGGACTTAGGTGAGATATAAAGAATTTAAATTCAATTTTTTTTTTTTGAGAACTCATTACCTGTATGTTACTGTATTTATTGTCCGGATATTTCTTTCGGCATTACTACCTGCTTATAAGTACAATAAAAGAAATAGTTATATCTTCTGAACTAATACAAATCTATAGATGAAGCCAATTGCTACAAAGAGTGAAAACTGGGAACTTTTTTATCTTACTTTCATAAACCTCAACGTGGCTTTCATTAGTAGCACAGGAAATGTCAAACTGGTAATCAACCTCAACACATGTGTTATGAAACATCTGTGGTGTAACATTGTTGACAGCATAAATTCTTCTGCGAAGTCACATACTGGTGTCCTGTAGACTTGGTCCTTAACAAACCCCCACAGGAAAAAATCAGATGGTGTTAGATCTGGTAATCTGGCAGGCAAAGTGATGTATGGTGATCCTCTTCCGATCCATCTAGCAGGGAATTGTTCGTCTAATAATGTACGAACTTAAGTTATGTAGGTAGGAAATAACACTATGAGGTTTTTTAATTTATGTTGAGTTGTACAGGAGAGGAGGCCATTGGACGTCAGTTGTGAACGTGATACAGCATTGAAAATGTCACAAATGCAGTGATGAAACCTGGGTCTGCAAGGGAGTTAAGAAGTAGGAGGTGAGTCAAAAACAGCTCAACATAAAATATAAAAAAACATTTAAAAAATGTACGAACTACTTGGGTAAAGTGTGGTGGAGCCCCATCTTGCTGGAAAATTGTTCCATCGGGGAGTTGAAACACAGCTTTATAGCTGCAACATACCCAACTACATGTCTGTAGTGAATATCTTCTAAGGGAAAAAAAAAGACCTATGATTTTGTCACATAATCCCACACCCAACAATCCATTTACGGATGTCCCGTTGATGTTAAATTATGGATTTATGTTCTGCTAATGATAGACTTTCTGCTGTGGTGTCAACATGCTAACTGATTCAAGATACGATAAGAATTCTCTTATGAAATGATCTGTGCATGCACGCAATGCATGACTCTTCTAACAACAATGGATTACTTTTTTAAGGAATTAACACTATGAGGTATAGGAAATTAACAATTTATAAAAGAAAAATGTTCATTTAGATTGGAGTGCTCAGGTAGCTCTGTTGGTAGAGCATTGGCATGAAAAGTCAAAGGTCCTGGGTTCAAACCCCAATCTGAATGTATATTTTTCTCTTCAAGTATAATTTGTCCATCAGTGAGAAGTATTCAATTAATAATAAAAACATTGAAAGAAGCCCTACTGGCTTTATAAAGTAATGTTTAAATTCCCAATAAAAGTCTGTTTAAAAAAATAGTTGCCATTTGCATGATCCAGTAAAGCAATCAACAATATATGAGAAAAACTTGCATTTAGATTGGAGTGCTCAGGTAGCTCAGTTGGTAGAGCATTGGCATGGAAAGCCATAGGTCCTGGGTTCAAATCCCAGTCTGAGCATATATTTTTCTCTTCAAATACTATGAGGTATTATTTATTTATGTTCAGTACCGTCGTCAGTACTTCCTCAACAAAACAACGGTCACGGAAGTAACGACATTGGTGCCGAACAAGGTGCCAAAACTAGTCTAATTCTTCTTGTAAGCCCATGTTTCCCTTGACAGAGATTTAGGCGCTCTCCCCCTACAGGGAAGAATTTGAACCATACTAATTTAGTTACACTTGTTTTCATATAGATATCATTTTGAGTGGTCCGTGGTCGGCGTTCTGCCTCACACTGACATCTAGGAAACCAAGGTGGTACTAGGCCTTTTTATTCAGGCTTAAGGATCTTTTAACAAGCCTGAAAAGCTTTAGACTCAGGACCCGCGGCTTGAAGTCCCTCCCGGAGGACTTGCTCCTTGGATTTTTCCATCCTAAAAAAATCCTTCGACCCCAGCCGGGTTTGAACCTGCAACCCTCGGGACCAGAGGCAAGGAGAATAACCCGTAGTCCACCGTAGTCTAATAAGAAGAAAAAGATGAGGTGAGTGATAAAATTATACAAACAACAATGGATTGAAATTTATCAACTTCCTCTTTCATATTGTACCAACTTTAATCAACTTGGATTTATAATATAGAAGTTATAGCTATTTCTTTTATTGTACTTACTAGTGGTCGCAGCAGTCGAAATTCCACCATAATTCATTAAATTTTTAAGTTTGTCACAAATACGTCATTATGCATTAATTTTCTATTTATTTTAAAAATACAAACGACAGGAAATATGTGGTATAGCTTGGCTAAGCCATATTCAAAAAACAATAACGCATCATTTGCATTTGACTACTATTTATATTTGCATTTAGTGTATTATTATGTGTACGGGAATATATATCCCTTCTTCTTTGTCTCTCACTCCAACCCGTCAGTGTTCTATATCGAGGCATAGTGGAAATAGGTGCAAATATGTAAATATAAAAAAAAATATGTAATGAAATTACTGAAACCAAGATTAGACAGGGTTTAATTTAAATTTAAATAATAAAATGTACTCACTTTTTTTAAACCACAATAAATATGGGAGAGTCCATCGCTGTGGTCTCAAGGTACCATCCTGCCTTGTCACGCAGCGGGCCCGGGTTCAATCCCCAGTCGGGACAGTTTTTCTGGGTGAGGTTTTTATCGGGTTTTTCCTCGCCTGTAAGACAAATGTCAGGAAAACTTTAAGGCCCAAACGGTCCCCGAAATCATATGGCCATCGCAATCATCATCATTCATATTCATCTTAGATTAAGCTTAGGATTAGGGACTCTCCGGTACACCTCTATCATCATCATCATCACCCATCATATCCAGGGCAACATAACCCTGCCTTCCAGGCGCCCCAACCTCAGAAGTGGGTTACAAGTATGCCATGCCAGGAGAGAACACCAGGAATGTCGAAAAACAACCTGGGGCATTTGCAAAAAAAAATAAATACGGGAGAGTAAGTCAATTCACATTGCTGCTGCACAGTTATCTTTTTACAACAATACACTTTCAGTATGAACGTAAACAAATGAATGAGTACATAAATGAAGAATAATACACATAATTTCCTTAGAGATAATTTATTTTATTTTATTTATTTGTAACACATATATATAAATTTTATTTTTTCTGCACTCCTTCTGTATATAAACTTTAATTATGCCAAATATCACACTCCTCCGTATGTGTAATGTGCTTAAAAAGGAGTGCAAAGTTTTTCCTTCATGTATTAATATATAGATAAGTGGAACACGGTGTATATACAGGATACTTTATTTATTTATATATTAAATTTGGGAATTTTTAACATTATGATGTTCAATTAATAATAATTAAATTAATCGTGATTTTTTTCTTACCTCATACATCTATTAACACTGCAGTATCGGCGACACTTTGTCGTCATCGTCAGCTGTTTTCACGACTGTCAATTTTTTCTCCTTTTTGCCGGTAATTATCTAGACTGCCATCTGGTGTTCTTTTGAAGGAATTCCTCTTCAAACTGCCATCTGGTGTTATTTTGAATGAATCATTTCCTAAACTGCTATCTGTTGTATTTTTGAAGAACTTTGTAATCAAGCTTGGTTCTTATAGATGTATGAGGTAAGAAAAAAATCACGATTCATTTAATTATTACTTTATTTATATTGTATTCTTCTGTTCTGGAATTTAGAGTTTATAAGTTCATTCCAGATAATTTGTGTAGTTATTTACTATTATATGTATATTAATATCCCTTCCAGGTTTGTGTGGTCATGGTGTATATAAGTCTTGTATTTCTTGCATTTCATGTTTGTATCATCGAGAATATTTTACAAAAAATTGTATCCAGAAAATACCTGTATGCTAGTACATTTTTTGCAGTTACTTAAGTCACAACTCTGCACTATAATTCTACTTATTGGTAAGCCAGTGTTCCTTTTTTCCTACCTTAAAGATCAACATTGATTAGTAAAATGTTCAGATATGAAGAAAAAATTTTGATCCCTTTATTGAATTAATGTTAAGAAGCTAAAGCTATTTGTATGATTGAAATAAGTAAGTAAATTAATTCATTCATAATAAAATAAACACTCAAAAAAGCTAATTCTAAATAATCTTAAAAAAATAAATCTTAAATAAATTGATATAAGCTTCACAATCTAGGATAATTATTTTATATCTCTAATATACACAACTAAACTATTGTAATTAATGGTAAAGAGAAAAATGTTTTCCTGAACCTTCAGCTTTCCATGCCACCAATCTCTTTACCATTGATTTCAATAGTTTAGTTGTGTAAATTAATTTACTTATTTCTATCATAGTAATAGCTTTAGCTTCTTAATATTAATTTAATAAATAATACTATAGCTGTGTGGAGTCCCTTCGTGTCTTCTTAATGTAGAAGCCATTCATTGTGTATTTGTGAATGATGACACTGGTCAACAGTGGTTTTATTGCCCTTGATATAAGATTGATTTCGGATATATTAATGTTCACAATTCATGAAATTATCAATGATTTTGGAAGATTTGCTCTGGTTTTTTTTTTCTCTTTATTTTCATTTTACACTACAAAAATCGGAAAATATGAAAGAAATATAACAGATATATGTTCACCGCTGTGGTCTCTTGGTAGCGCGCTGCCTTGTCACGCAGCGGGCCCGGGTTCGATCCCCGGTCGGGACAGTTTTTCTGGGTGAGATTTTTATCGGGGTTTTTCCTCACCTGAAAGACAAATGTCAGGAAAACTTTAAGGCTCAAACGGTCCCCGAAATCATATGGCCATCACAATCATCATCATTCATATTCATCTTAGGTTAATCTTAAGATTAGGGACTCTCCTGGCACACCATTGGAATCATCATCACACCCATCATATCATCGGGGCAACGTAACCCTGCCTTCCAGGCGCCCCAACCTCAGAAGTGGGTTACAAGTACGCCATGCCAGGAGAGAAACCAGGAATGTCGAAAGACAAACCTGGAGCATTTTAAAAAATATATTATATATAACAGATATATTTATAATGTCAATTGTTTTTTTTTAATTAGTATAGACTGACGTAAATAGAAAGAAAAACATAAAAACCCCATGTTATACTTCAGTGAAATGCCTTTTATAAGATTTTCTTCTATAATTTTTAGGGGACAATCTCTTTTTAAAGACCAGCAGTAATCTGCCGACATGTGACGGCCCGATCTACCCTGATAACCTTTCCTCCATTACTTTTAGATCCTGGTGAAAGTGCTCTCCTGTTCGTCACTATAATTTCCTAAATTATCCGAAAATCTATCCAGGTGACTGTGGAGAAAGTGTAACTTTATACTCATATTTGCTCCCAGAATTTTGAAGCTTATCAACAGTTTTGCACAATTTCTTTATAATTTGGTACTTTGTAGTTACCTAGGAAATTTTCTACTACCAGTACAAAGCCCTTCCAAGCTTCACTTTCCGGAACAGTCATTCCGATTGAGGGTCTTTCCACTTTTCAGCGGTTGCCCTTTTACCAGCTGGCTGCTGGCCCTTCTCATCCACATGTGTCAATCACAGAGGTAGATGATCAACAGCCAGTGTAGGGGTGACATGTGGTTAGCATGTCGAGTCCCCCAGCCGTTATAGCTGGTTCCTCAACCTGGAGCCGCTACTTATTGTAGCTACCCAATTGCCTCACGATGCTGGGTGGGCACCGGTCCCATACTGGCCGAAATACCATGAGAAAATTTCTTCCCCCATGGAGACTCGAACCAGCGCAAGTCCCGTAGCTCTGCGCCAAGGCTTCCTACCTTAACCGCTTGGCTACGGCACGGGACGGAACAGTCATAACTTTGATAAAATTTGCATCTTTCATCAATTGCCGAATTTGAGGACCATCAAATATTCCGCCTTTTAACTTTTACATACTGAGCTTAGGAAATTTTCTACAAATGTATTTGAAACTTCCTTGTCCAATGCTTTGACGAATTGTTTTATCAAATCCAGATGTACGTCATGAGTACTTTAATTTTGTCTAATAACTGAGATCACGGCCGATGTGCAAGAGTGGGGATCATGTGATGTTTGTATACGCGAAAAAAAATGCGCAGAAATCAAATCATGACTGGAAACATAAATTTTATTAGTAACCAGCCGTTTACTGTTTAAGATATAAGATATGCAAAAATCATAAAACTAGGGCACATTCTGTGCTTTCATGAATATATTCGTAAACTGTGCACTTGAAAACATAGATATTCACTGCGATATCCAGGGTTACAAAAAAAGTTTTTTTTTTGTAGAGCTGTGTGATTCATTGCACTGAATGTGGGACCAAGAGAGTAAGGTAAAGGGAGGATTTATGCTTGGATGGGAATGAAGCCTGAATTAGCTCAGTGGTCAGAGCGTCAGCACGGAAAGCTGAAGGTTTGGGGTTTGATTCCCGATTCAGGCAAAACATTTTTTCTTTACCATTGATTTGACCATTTAATACTGCCACATCTGCAGCTATTATTGCTTCGCAATGTAAGAATTGAACAGTTGCCCCGAAAAGAGATCTATTCATAAACTGCTGCTCATGACTTGACTAACTTCTTCCATCATTTTGTTACATATTGTTATATATCATGTAAACAGCATTTAAATTGTTCGGGTGTGTTGCCCCTAGCAAGTTAGTGAACCGCAGAGCCACTTGAACGGTCTGAAATGTGTTGCCAGACCTTTCCACCAGCATCTCCTTCTCCTTGGAGAAAGATCGGAAGCCAGAGATTTCTGGGCTTCGAAGTTGCTCTAAGCTATTACTAGAGCTTTCCTCCCCCGCCTATATAAAAGAGCGGACGAGAAGGCCGGCAGTTCAGTTTGTGATAATTGATCCGTGACAGCCAATCCAATGTTGGATGGTGAGAGGTTAATTGTGAGCGTAACTGTGAGGAAGGATTGTGTCTGCAACTGTGTTATAAGTGGTTATCTGATTAATGTTATAAAAATAATAGTTGTTAAATCAAATTGTGTTTGAAGATTTAGTGATGATTGTGGAGAAGGAAATAAAGTGAAAAGAAAATTTTACATAGCAACTGTGTACTTATTTAAGTCCAAATAAGTAAAAGGAAAAATCCAGTGCTCATTTAGGACAATACAGATCAGTACTTACTTGAAAGCAAACTTTTAAAAATAAATAAAAGAAGTCTGGAAGAGAGTAGGGATAGTTTTACATGCACCATACCGTGATATTCTACGGATATGTCACTAATTCAATGAAAACTCAACTTTTAATTTATGTGAGTTAGATCTCGTTTTTGGGGCAACTATTCAAATTATAGATCTAGAAGGGCTCAAATGAAGGCAAAATTAATGAGATTCTTAAAAATTTCTTGATTGTAATTCTTCGTCATTTATGAACTTGTTAGAAATATTCTTGATCATACTGAACCAATATATTATAGCAAATTTGATGACATTCAAAAAAGATTGATTTGTTAGAATGTGAATTTGAATCCGAAAAAAGAAAGATTGTAATTTGAAAATAAACAATTTCAAGTTATTTTGAAAGCTAAAAAACTGATTTCTAATAATTCACTACAAACTCAAATTCCAAACGGGAACCATGTTAATCAAAGTACTGATAAACCTACCAGACATATTTGAAGAGAAAAATGTATGCAAAAAACAGGAAAAACGTCTTTAAATTATTATATTGTCACCATTGATTTATTTTCCCTGGGGTTTGAACCCAAGACTTTTTGGCTTTCTATGCCAATGCTCTACCAACTGAGATACCTGAGCAATCCAATCTAAATGCAAAATTTTTCTCTTATACATTGTTAATCGATATGATGAAAGTTAAAAATTAAAATGTACCTGTTGGTAGGTGCCGTCATCCTCAACTTTGTTAGAATATTGTATATAAAATTAACTGGAGCATTTTCGGAAGTTATCTTCCATCTTCGGAAGGTTGAATTTTACTAGTATTGATCGTTAATCAAGTATTAAATAGATAATAAAAACATCAAAAGAAGCCCTACTGGCTTTATAAAGTAGTGTTTAAATTCCCAATAAATGTCTTCTTAACTAAGAAGCATCGTTTGTGTGATCAGTTTGCAGCATTTGACGCTCAGGAATTAACAATGTATAAGAGAAAAATTTGCATTTAGATTGGAGTGCTCAGGTAGCTCAGCTGGTAGAGCATTGGCATAGAAAGCCAAAGGTCTTGGGTTCAAACCTCAGTCTTAGTGTATATTTTCCTCTTCAAATATAATTTATCCTTCAATTAATTAAATTAATAATAAAAACATCTACCAAACATACTTTGCCTAAGATTAATTTACCATCATTTGATGGCACTTATGTAAATTGGATTCCCTTTAAGGAGATTTTCATTTCTTTGATTCGTTCTGATAGCCCTTTGCTTATCATACAAAAGTTTACCAAGTAGCTTAAATGTATCATTCATGGCTCTTAGAGCCGCTGCTGCTCTTTCTCTGACATGTATATAGACATATAGAGACATTTAATCTTCCAGTCTTGTAGGATGATGTTGACATCTATTGTTGTGGCTACATTAAATAGAAGTGGGCTGAGACAATCTCCCTGTGGCACTCAGTTCGTCTGGGTGATTCTGTGGATGGATAGGAGTTGGTGTGGACCAAACAAGGAACTAAGGCACCAGATGCAGTCCACGGCTTCCATCACAAAGTGTGTGTGAATGTCACTTACCATCAAATCGAAGACAGTTGCAGATGTAAACTGTGCGGACTAAAGTGTACAAGATATCATCTGGAATTGTGTTCCAAAGTGACAATGTCATTAGCGCAATATGCCAATTAATTAATTTTTCACAATTGTGCATAATTATATTATTATTATGAAATGTATCAGCGTCAAAGTTAATTGAATCATTATCTATTACCTCAGACTATTATATTGTAGCGAAGATACAAGAACAAAAAAGTTCTCACCAACCAGCTTCAAGCTTTAATAATAGAATATCAATTATGTGTCTGCCTTTAAACTACAACAAATGTTGGATAATTTTGTAAGACAGACTTGTAGCTTTCTATTTTCCATGGAAGCTTGGAGTGTTATGCTGTGAGATTTTAAATTTAACATTTTCCATTGCTGGACATTATTATTTTGAAAAGAAAAATGAATGCTTGAACCAAGACTTGAAACCTGGACCTCTCGTTCTCCGTACGAGTATGCTATCCATTACACTATTCAAGCTTTGATACAAACATTAGCATTTCTTTATTCATATATAATTCTCAAATCGTCTGAAGGCAGATACACATCGCTACCAATGGCTGACAGCAGACTTATAAATCTAGGAGTATTTATGGATAAAAATTTAATTTGGAATAAACAAATAACATTTGCAAAACTATCTTCTCAATAATACACTCATTAAATTGTATAAGAAATTGTTTACCGTTTGCTCTAAGGAAAATGTTAGTAGAAACACTTGCAATGCCCCATTTTGATTATTGTGATACTCTTTTTACTGACCTAAATACTGTTCTTACCCAAAGACTTCAACGTGTTCATAATTCTTGCATACGTTTTATTTGTGGTATACGCAGATCACATTACACCATCCCTGAACAACTGTCATAGCTTCGTCTACAAGATCGTAGAACTATCCATTCCCTATGCCTTCTCCATAAAATATTACTCACATCATTACCTTATTATTTATCACACTGCTTCACTAGACTCTCTGATACACATAAATTAGATACCCAATCCCTAGAGCACAGTGTCCTTTATATCCCTCCTCACCACACTACCTATTATTCGAATTCTTTTACAGTTTCTCTTGCTAGAACATGGAATTCCCTTCCACCCTATGTTAGAGATTGCTAAATCTTACCATCTTTCAGAAACAAATTGAAAATAAAATTATTAACAGAAACAACTCACTAATATTACTTTTTAAAAAATAATAATTTGTTTTTTATTATTTAATAAAAATAGTGTTAAGATTTGTCAATATATTTACCTAATGCCTTGTATAATAAGTGATAAATTAATTCATTATAGTTTATTGCTTTCTTTGTTTTTTTTTCTTTCTTTCTTTTCTTTTTTATGTATAGTAGATTCGAGCAGTTATTCCTTTCTGTATACATTCTATCATTAATTTAATTTTAATTGTATTTAATTTTATTGTATTATTAGACATTATTTTCATTATTATTCAATTTGACAGATAATTAATTGTTTAGTATGTACTATATTTGTAGTTTTTGTATTTATATGTAACATATGTTTGTCCTGGTGAGTGGAAGAGAAGGCCACAGGCTAAATAAATCTATTCTATTATATTGAAGTATATTGGAGTGTTATCTTACCCTATATGTGTGTGTTAATGCCATAGCCCATTGTTGAGCCATAGCCTGTCCTTTGTCTCGAGTTAATAGACCAAGTTAATTTTATTTACCTTATTTGCCCAAAGATGCCATGAGTGGCATGTGGTCAACACACCGACTCAGTGAGACATCTAGCAGGCAACTAAGGTATAACTAGGATGTTTGAGGTAGATAAATTTGCTTAGAGGCCTCTTTGTTAAGGCTTAAGAATCTTTTACGAGCCTGAAAATCTTCATACTTAGGATCCACAGCTTAAAGTCCTTCTGGATTTTTCCATCCTAAAAAAAATTTCTATCGACAGCAGCCAAGTTTGAACCCGCGACCCTTGGAACCAGAGGCAAGGAGCATAACCACCACCAATTCAACAGTTAGAAAGAATTGAGACTAAATATTTAATTCATTACAGAGACTCTTGATGTCCCAACTCCTTTAAAAAAACATTAAACTGAAAATATATAAGTTTTTATTATTGATTTCGTACATCTCAATGATGGATAAATCATATTTGAAGAGAAAAATTATACGCTCAGACTGGGACTTGAACCCGGGACCCTTGGTTCTCTAGACCAAGTGCTCTACCAACTGAGCTACCTGAGCAAGTACCGATCTAAATGCAAATCTTTCTCTATATACATTGTAATTCCCATCCACCAAATGCTGTGAAGCCATGCTTCCATCTTGCAAATGGCGGCTCCTTTATTAAGAAGACATATTTGGGAATTATTACATTACAGCCAGTACGGCTTTTTCCAAGTTTTTATTATTGATTTCGTACATCTCAATGATGGATAAATCATATTTGAAGAGAAAAATTATACGCTCAGACCGGGACTTGAACCCGGGACCCTTGGTTCTCTAGACCAAGTGCTCTACCAACTGAGCTACCTGAGCAAGTACCGATCTAAACGCAAATCTTTCTCTATATACATTGTAATTCCCATCCACCAAATGCTGTGAAGCCATGCTTCCATCTTGCAAATGGCGGCTCCTTTATTAAGAAGACATATTTGGGAATTATACATTACAGCCAGTACGGCTTTTTCCAAGTTTTTATTATTGATTTCGTACATCTCAATGATGGATAAATCATATTTGAAGAGAAAAATTATACGCTCAGACCGGGACTTGAACCCGGGACCCTTGGTTCTCTAGACCAAGTGCTCTACCAACTGAGCTACCTGAGCAAGTACCGATCTAAACGCAAATCTTTCTCTATATACTTGTAATTCCCATCCACCAAATGCTGTGAAGCCATGCTTCCATCTTGCAAATGGCGGCTCCTTTATTAAGAAGACATATTTGGGAATTATACATTACAGCCGTACGGCTTTTTCCAAGTTTTTATTATTGATTTCGTACATCTCAATGATGGATAAATCATATTTGAAGAGAAAAATTATACGCTCAGACCGGGACTTGAACCCGGGACCCTTGGTTCTCTAGACCAAGTGCTCTACCAACTGAGCTACCTGAGCAAATACCGATCTAAACGCAAATCTTTCTCTATATACATTGTAATTCCCATCCACCAAATGCTGTGAAGCCATGCTTCCATCTTGCAAATGGCGGCTCCTTTATTAAGAAGACATATTTGGGAATTATACATTACAGCCAGTACGGCTTTTTCCAAGTTTTTATTATTGATTTCGTACATCTCAATGATGGATAAATCATATTTGAAGAGAAAAATTATACGCTCAGACCGGGACTTGAACCCGGGACCCTTGGTTCTCTAGACCAAGTGCTCTACCAACTGAGCTACCTGAGCAAGTACCGATCTAAACGCAAATCTTTCTCTATATACATTGTAATTCCCATCCACCAAATGCTGTGAAGCCATGCTTCCATCTTGCAAATGGCGGCTCCTTTATTAAGAAGACATATTTGGGAATTATACATTACAGCCAGTACGGCTTTTTCCAAGTTTTTATTATTGATTTCGTACATCTCAATGATGGATAAATCATATTTGAAGAGAAAAATTATACGCTCAGACCGGGACTTGAACCCGGGACCCTTGGTTCTCTAGACCAAGTGCTCTACCAACTGAGCTACCTGAGCAAGTACCGATCTAAACGCAAATCTTTCTCTATATACATTGTAATTCCCATCCACCAAATGCTGTGAAGCCATGCTTCCATCTTGCAAATGGCGGCTCCTTTATTAAGAAGACATATTTGGGAATTATACATTACAGCCAGTACGGCTTTTTCCAAGTTTTTATTATTGATTTGGTGGATGGGAATTACAATGTATATAGAGAAAGATTTGCATTTAGATCGGTACTTGCTCAGGTAGCTCAGTTGGTAGAGCACTTGGTCTAGAGAACCAAGGGTCCCGGGTTCAAGTCCCGGTCTGAGCGTATAATTTTTCTCTTCAAATATGATTTATCCATCATTGAGATGTACGAAATCAATAATAAAAACTTGGAAAAAGCCGTACTGGCTGTAATGTATAATTCCCAAATATGTCTTCTTAATAAAGGAGCCGCCATTTGCAAGATGGAAGCATGGCTTCACAGCATTTGGTGGATGGGAATTACAATGTATATAGAGAAAGATTTGCGTTTAGATCGGTACTTGCTCAGGTAGCTCAGTTGGTAGAGCACTTGGTCTAGAGAACCAAGGGTCCCGGGTTCAAGTCCCGGTCTGAGCGTATAATTTTTCTCTTCAAATATGATTTATCCATCATTGAGATGTACGAAATCAATAATAAAAACTTGGAAAAAGCCGTACTGGCTGTAATGTATAATTCCCAAATATGTCTTCTTAATAAAGGAGCCGCCATTTGCAAGATGGAAGCATGGCTTCACAGCATTTGGTGGATGGGAATTACAATGTATATAGAGAAAGATTTGCATTTAGATCGGTACTTGCTCAGGTAGCTCAGTTGGTAGAGCACTTGGTCTAGAGAACCAAGGGTCCCGGGTTCAAGTCCCGGTCTGAGCGTATAATTTTTCTCTTCAAATATGATTTATCCATCATTGAGATGTACGAAATCAATAATAAAAACTTGGAAAAAGCCGTACTGGCTGTAATGTATAATTCCCAAATATGTCTTCTTAATAAAGGAGCCGCCATTTGCAAGATGGAAGCATGGCTTCACAGCATTTGGTGGATGGGAATTACAATGTATATAGAGAAAGATTTGCATTTAGATCGGTACTTGCTCAGGTAGCTCAGTTGGTAGAACACTTGGTCTAGAGAACCAAGGGTCCCGGGTTCAAGTCCCGGTCTGAGCGTATAATTTTTCTCTTCAAATATGAAAATATATAAAACTATTATTCTGCCAGTTATATTATATGGGTGCGAAACATGGACTCTTACTATAAGGGAGGAAAGGAGATTACGAGTATTTGAGAATAAAGTACTTAGGAAAATGTTTGGATCAAAGAAAGATGAACAGACGGTGAATGGAGAATACTACATAACAGTGAACTACATGGTCTTTATAGGAAGCCAGAGTATGAGGTGGGAGAATAACATCTATGATTTGATGGAAGTAGATTATACAGAGGATGAATGGAAAACATTAGCTCAGGATAGGGATGTATGGAGAGCTTATGACCATGTGGCCATGAACCTATGGGTTTGATAGTGCCAGTGAGTTAGTTGTATTTACATACCACAGAACATGAGTTGTGTTTGCTCAGATGGTAGCGCATCTGTATGTTGATCCACAGACTTGAGTACAAATCTCAGTGGGGCAGAATTTTTCTTTAATCTCAAGCTATTTAAGGTGACATATACAATTTATAATTTAGTAAGCAGACTTACTCCCTACATTGATGACATTCTAAGAGTTCATCAATGTGGATTTAGAAGAAACAGGTCTACAACAGATCAGATTTTTAGTATAAGACAGATTTTAGAAAAGAAATGGGAATATAATGGTACTGTACATCAACTATACATAGACTTCAATAAGGCATACGATTCAATTAAGAGGGAGAAGTTACATAGTATCCTGTTGGAGTTCGGAATTCCTAAAAAGTTAGACTTATACGAATGTGTCTAAATGGCACAAAGAGTAGGTGTGTGTAGGCAAAGAGTTTTTGGACACTTTTGAAATCCAGAATGGGTTGAAGCAAGGAGATGCACTGTCTCCTCTACTGTTCAATTTTGTACTAGAGCATTCCATCAAATCTTTAGAGGATGAGGAAGGCTTACAACTCAATGGTATAATAAGCTGTTAGTTTATGCTGATGATGTAGTACTGTTGGGCGATATCGAGGAGATACTAAAGGACAACACGCACACATTACTGAATAACACTAAGAAATTGGGACTGGAAGTGAATATCAATAAAACTAAATATATGGTCACACGTTGAAATATATTATATAATGAAAATGGACAGCTAATGACAAATGAGGGAAATTTTGAGGAAATGGCTGAATTCAAATACCTAGGAACAATAATCATAAATAGGAATGAGGTGCACAAAGAAATTAAACATAGGCTCAATTCTGGAAATGCGTGCTATTATGCATTGCAGAGACTTTTGATGTCCCAACTCCTTTCAAAAAAACATTAAATTGAAAATATATAAAACTATTATTCTACCAGTTATATTATATGGGTGCAAAACATGGACTCTTACTATAAAGGAGGAAAGGAGATTACGAGTATTTGAGAATAAAGTACTTAGGAAAATTTTTGTACCAAAGAAAGATGAACAGACAGGTGAATGGAGAATACTACTTAACAATGAACTACATGGTCTTTATAGGAAGCCAGATATAATAAGAACAGTTAAGTCTCGTAGACTGCGATGGATAGGGCATGTGGCACGAATGGGGAATGAAGGACATGCATGGAAGCTTCTTGTAGCAAAACAGAAGGAAAACGACCATTTGGTAGACCAAGAATGGGATGGGAGAATAACATTAACTGTGATTTGAGGGAAGTAGATTCTACAGGGGATGAATGGAAAACATTGGCCATGAACCTATGGGTTTGATAGTGCCAGTGAGTTAGTTATATTTAGATACCACAGAACATGAGTTGTGTTCGCTCAGATGGTAGCGCATCTGTATGTTGATCCACAGACTTGAGTTCAAATCTCAGTGGGGCAGAATTTTTTTTAATCTCAACTAGTTAAGGTGACATATACAATTTATAATTACAAAATCACCAATACTTACTTTTATTCTATGAGAAAAAACCAAGTACTGTTATTTCATAGAGATATTAAGGATGAAGGTATGTTATGCTTTTTGAAATGAGCGCTGAAAAACTTCTCTGTGTAAACATCCTTTACATATACAAAACATAGATACAGTTATATTCAAATAATTCCTTCTATACAGTATACATCTTACTTACTTACTCACTGGCACTATCGAACCCGTAGGTTCATGGCCACGCGGACATAAGCTCTCCATACATCCCTATCCTGAGCTAATGCTTTCCAATCATATACAGTATACATCACAACATGAAATTCATAAATTGAAAACAGACCACAATAACATCCTCAGAACCTGAGGTAAACAAAAACATAATATCAAAATTAACTTTAACTTGGGAAAGAACTCTCATATTTTGGAAATTGGTCAGAATTTGGTGAACATGAAAAAAATTGGGCTGGCATTTAATTCATTTGCTCATTTCTGTTACTTAATTTATAAAATTCACATCCCAACGTGCTGAAATCCCAAGCAATAATAATGATAATGCTTTATTTCAGCTGGCAGAGTTAAGGCCACAATGCCTTCTCTTCCACTCAACCAGCAAATAGTAAAATTATACAAAAATTACAGATTTATTACAATTTTAAGATATTATTAAAATATACAAAAGACAATGGTGATGTGTTCTAACACTAGTTAATACTAACAGAAACATGGAATATAATAAAATTAAAATGATATAAAATAAAATAGAGTAAGTAAAACTTCCTAGATGATTACTTACAAAATGCTGAATATAGTTGTTATGCAGTTAATGTTTTCATTGTGTCGAACTTAGGATATAATTTAGGTAACATTTTTATCACTCACCTCATATTGTTCTTCTTATTTGATTATAAAATAGTTTTGGAACATAGTTTCTGTTCCATCCTCAGTATTGTCATGACCGTTGTTCTGTCGTCTTAAGAGCCGTCCTTCGCTCCTTCCATTGGCTGACTGAAAATCTCGAAACTAGGTCATTCTCCCCGGGAATTTCAAAGTTCATCAATTTCTTCTTTTCGCTCTTTTGAATGTAGATCTTTTCCCAAACAGTAAATTATTTTGGTTTTTCTATTTGTTTTAATAATTTAGCTTCTTTCTCGATAAGATGTTTTTCAGACCATGCATGGGTTTGCAGATTTTTCTACTTCCCCTTTCTTGACGTTCTTTCACTCTAGTTTTCAAATGTATCTTAGTTTTTCCTATGTAGAATTTCTCAAATTCTTCACATTTAATCTGATAAATCCCTGATTTGTTTTCTTCTTTTATTTTCTCATTTTTATTAGGTCTAATCAATCTACTGATGCTGTAGTCATTTTTGGGTGCTAACCTTATGTTGAAATCTTTTTAAAAAATTTTTAACTTGTGGTGTTTTAATGGATGATATGTGAATTTTCTGAAATTTAAATTTTCTTCTTTTCCTTTTAGAAGAGTGCTTTAATTAATAATTTTTTGTCTTTTAAACTCGTTTATTTTCTTGAGTATCATTCTTTCTGCAAAACCATTTTTCGTGGCTACGTTGATTATGTGTTCTTTTTCTTTTTCACAATTTTCTTTGTTCATAGGTATGTTCACTAATCTATATGTCAAACTATTGAAAACTGCTTCTTTGTGAGCTATGTGATTGAAACCTGATGTTTTTATATAGTTGTCTAAATGTGTCTTCTTTCTGTAAATTCCAAATTCTATCTTATTTTCTTCATTCCTTTTTAAGTTGAGATCTAAAAATGGTATTTCTCTATTAATTTCCATTTCCATAGTTTGAGTGAGTGATAGAAAATTTTACCTAAATATATATACCTCATAGTGTGAATTCCTAAAATAAGTAATTTTAAGATATCAGTTAATTTGTATTTAAATAATGATAGTGATGGGAAGTGAGTTCCATGCTCTAGTCATAGATATTGTGTAAGATTCAGAGTATAAACATGTCCTGTGCTGTGGTATCAAAAGTAAAGAAGAGTCTTGTGATCTTGTTCCTAAATTGTGATGAGCCAATAAATTTAAAAACATGTTTTTAAATAACTTGGTAAATATGTGTGCAGTATTTGGAATAGTAAAGCAATGTCACCGCCGCCTGAATTTTGTTAAGTATGTGGCAAAATGGTTATTGAAATTAGAATATTAAACATATTAAAATTTTAACATATTGTTAACAAGCAAGATGTTAGAATACTTTTAATATGTGTTGATGAAACTGGCCTAAATGTTGCAAACATGAAGTTGTGAATTACAGTTGAAACAGCTATATGTAACAGCAAATAAAGTACGGGGTGAATCATAAATATGGCTATACGTTTGATCGCGTTGTGTGATGAAAATATTACCATTACAGGAAATATGAAATTATCGTTGGAAAGGCAGTTATTCAAATTACAACAATGGAATAAAACAAAACAATGTAGAACTTACATCATTAGTCAAAATGGCGTTGAATATGCAACAGAAAATTACATTTGCTGCATTGGCAATAACGTATGCTAATGATAGTGAGGCCGCAAGACGGGCAAGGCGTGAGTTTAACGTAGCATTGCAGCCGTCGACTGTGGGGAAGTGGTGAATACGACTGCTGGAAACGGGAAGGATGCAGAAAATCAAACCTCCTGGAAGACCTCGCATTATCACGGATGCAGAAACAACGAAGAGAATTGTGGAGGCGTTCGACGCTAGCCCACAAAAATCAACCCGCCGAGCTGCACATGAGCTTCATATCAGTCAATCGAGTGTGTGCCGTGTTTTGAAGCTTGAGAAGTACCACCCCTTCAAACCGATTCGTGTCCAGGAACTTAATGAAGACGACCCTGGCAGGCGGATGGAATTTTGTGAATTTGTTGTAAGGGAATCAGCAAACGACGAACATTGGTACAGAAACTTGCACTTTTCAGATGAAGCTGTTTTCCATATGAACGGACGTGTTAATCGACACAATTGTTACTATTATGGTAAAGAGAATCCGAATGTTATTGAAGAGACACGTTTAAGATGCGGCAAAGTCGCTGTTTGGGCTATGATCGGATGGGAAAGACTGTTAGGAATGCGAATTTTGGATGAAACTGTTAATGGTGATCGGTATAGTGATATCCTTAGACAAATTGTCCTGCCGGTAATGCAAAGTGCTGAACATGAACAAGGTTTATTCCAGCAGGATGGTGCGCCTCCTTGCTATACAATTGCGGTGAGGGAAATTTTGGATGATCATTTGCAAAACAGGTGGGTGGGAAGAAGAGGCCCCATTGAAAGGCCAGCCTGTTTCCCGGACCTCACAGCATGTGACTATTGGTTGTGGGGTTATTTGAAGGAGAAAGTGTATGCCTGGAAACCTCAAGATGTCGATTTGCTGAAATTAGTGATTGAGGAAGAAATTAGAGCTATTCCTCTAAACATGTATCATAACGCAATGAATGACTTCCCAAAGCGTTGCCAATTATGCTTGGATGTAAACGGCGAACAGTTTGAAGCAATAAAGTGACTTGTTTAGTGTTGTTGTAGGTGATTTGTTTTGTTTTGTTTTATTGTTGTAATTTGAAGGATTCCCTTTCCAATGATAACATCATATTTTCTTTAATAATAATATTTTCGTCACAAAATGCGATCAAACGTATAGCCATATTTCTGAATCACTCTGTATAATAGTGTGAACAAAATTATACACATGTTACCAAACTCCACAAAACATTGAGTTACACATAAAGATAAATAACAATTTTGAATAAGTATACAAGAACTTGACGGTCTGTAGGTACACTGAATAAAAATGTTAGTTGTGTTACCATAATGTTGTATTATGCACCCAGTGTCTCCTTAACAGCCCTATACTTTTATTTTAGAAAGAAAAATTATGTTTGAACCCTGGATTTTTAACTCTATACATCAATGCGATAACTGTTATGCCATTCGAACTTCCAATAGGTACGTCAAATTTCTTTCCACCTATACAATTCTCTTTTCATCTGAAGGCCGATATTCATTGCTATTAACAATGCCATCTGATGACTTCTGTTCAAAATATTTTTATTAAGAATATAAACATTACTTTTTAAGAGGTAAAGCTTCATGTTTTGATGCTATATTTTTAAATTAACACTTTTCAGAATTGGATATACTTTAATGTAGAAAGAAAAGAAAAATTATAATTTAATTTATCCTTCAGTGAGAAGTGTTAAATTAATAATAAAAACATCAATAGAAGCCCTATTGGCTTTATAAAGTAGCGTTAAATTCCCAATTAATGTCTTCTTAACTAAGAGGCTGCCATATGCAAAGATAGAAGCAACGGTTTCAAAGCATTTGGCGCGAGGGAATTACAACATATAAAGAGAAAAATTTGCGTCTAGATCGCAACTCGCCTCAGTTGGTAGAGCATTTGGTCCGGAAAGCCAACCGGGTTTGAGTCTTGGTCTAGGCAAAAAAATTCTCTTCAAATATAAGAAAAATTATGTTCGAACCAGGAGCCAAATCCCAGGTCTTTGACTGTTTCTCAGTACGATAACCGTTATGCCATTCAAACTTCCAATAGCGTCAAATTTTCTTTCCACTTATACAACAGCCCCATGCTGTTCCAACAACTTAACTATATCATCATGTTCCTCCTCGGCTGCCCAGTACAGTGCAGTGTTACCAAGTGCATTTCTTGCATTTACACAAGCTCCATGTTTAACAAGGAGCTCTACTACTTTGACATGGCCAGCTGCAGCTGCACGGATTAGTGGAGTTACATTATCCTCATCGGGTGCATCAATATCAGCTCCATGTTTTAATAATAACTCTACCATTGCACACTCTCCCTGCTCAGCTGCCATTGACAGTACAGTGCGATCACGTAAATTTGTTACATTTACACAAGCTCCGTGTTTAACAAGAAGTTCTGCTACTTTGATGTGACACTGTTGAGTTGCACAAAAAAGTGGAGTTGTGTTGTACATAGCTGAAGATATATTAACATCAGCTCCGTATTGCAACAATAACTCAACCATTTCATATTTACCCAGACCAGCTGCTAATAATAGTGCAGTATTGCCAATCTTGTTACGAGAATTAATACATTTGTTTTGTATTAGAATTTGTGCAGCTTCTGCATCACCACAACCAGCTGCACAAATTACTGATTCAATATCACTGGCAACACAAGATGTAACCGGAAACAGAAAGTCTATTATTTCATGTTTACCCCACCGAATTGCTATTGAGAGTGCATTGTTACCACCTCCATCTTTTAGATTTGCAGAGGCTTCATGTTTAACAAGGAGCTGTGCTATTTTTATATGGCCGTGCCAAGCTGTCTGCATTAGTGGAGTTCTCTTAAACATATTAGATATATTAACATCGGACCCATATTGTAATAGTAACTCTACCATTTTATAATCACCTAGATCAGTTGCCATAAATAATGCTGTACAGCCATTTTTATCTCTTTCATTTAGAGAAGCTCCTTTTTTAATAAGGAACTCTGCTACTGTCACATGGCCATACTTCGCTGCTGACATTAGAGGAGTAGTCTTATGCTCACCAGTAGATATATCGACATCAGCACCGTGCTCTATAAGCAACTGCACCAACCTCAGCTGCCCGTACTGTGCAGCAACATGTAACATTGTACTCTCATTCATAATTGTATGTTGTACACTCACTCCACACTTTAGTATGAACTTCACCAAATTCACATATCCTTCCTGTAGTGCCTTGAACATTACATCACAAAGTGACTCACTCATACAGTATTGAACACTCACTCCACTCTCTGACTGAATATTTCCACTCCCAGACTCACTCTCCAGACAACACTTGAAGACAGAAATAACAGACTGAATACAATTAAGCCTGTTAATTTGAGAATCACAATTCTCAGATTGAACAAATTCTCGCATACTTGTCACTCTTTTTTCTACATTTTCCCTCATCCAAACCAAATCTCTGTCATCTGCTTGCTTTTTTAACAGTTCTTCAACAACAGGCCAAGCTTTAATTTCCTCAGCAAGTCGTAGTTGCCTGTAATGTAAAACTTTGTCCTCCTCACAGTTGACATTAGCACCATGTTCCAGCAAAGTTTCTATAATTCTGTAATTTATGTCTTCTTTATTATCTATACTGTTAACTTCACCTCTATAATTAAATCTCTTGAGATTCATGATGGCTAGATACAAGGCAGTTCTACCACCTGTATCTCGCTCATTCACATCAGAATTAGGTTTCAAAATCACATTTTCAATTTCACATAGGTCTGCATTAATCACTGAAGTATGTAATTTAGTTTCTTTAGCCAAAATTCTATCCAGAAACTTCTGAATTACGTTAAAGTTTTTGTTCATGTAAATTGTTTTAACTCCAGACAACTGACTCTTGTAGTTTTCAGAAAAATACAGAGCAACAAAATATTCAGTGAATGTGCGGTGAAGGAACACTGCCTTTTCATCGGCTATCTTCACAACAATTCCAATTTTATCATGGCCATTTTTAAACCGATCGACAAAATGTTTGTTCTGCAGCAAGATAATTTCTGAATGATTTAAACATTTGATGTCATCATGATGCAGATATGAAACCAGAGCACAACACATTAAATTTTGCTGGTACATATGTTGGTAATCCTCCACCAAAGTAGTCATTTCCTTACTCACATTCACACCTAGTTTATCAAAGTATACTTTACACTTTTTATAAACAAACTGGTCATACAACAGGAGCAAATCAAGTCTTTCAGGAAGCCTGACTTCACCAGACTCACAGAAATGTCTAGCATCATCCAGAAACACTTCTGCCAGCATTCTCGACTGCAGTGGAATTCCTGTTAATTCTTTCAAGTAATCATTCGTAGATGTTGCTATAAGTTGCAACAATGAACATGCGAAAATGTGTAAATTTGGCGAACTTATTGATAACTGACTCCAGAAATTTATTAGAAATCTCGTCTGGTCATCAGATGTAAAAGGTTGAAATGAGAAAGCCAAAAACAGAATTTCTGTTTTGTAATTCTTCCAACATGACTGCACGAGATGTCACAAAAATGTTTTTAATTTTCTTTACAGACAATTGATGTAATAAGGAAAACACTTGTTCGTAGTAATTATGGCTTACTTCATCAAAACCATCTAAAATAATAACAACATTTCCATCAGAATCCAACTGGTTCTTAAGTAGACACTTCTCAAATTCCGTGTTTAATGTGGCAACCTCTTGAAGGAATTCCACAGCAGAAACCTGCTGACTCAGTAGAGTTATGCATAAATTCAAATCAACTCTCACCACCCATGTGGATGGATCCTTTTGTTTTACCAGATGGGCGATGTTAGTCGTTTCTGTTGTCTTGCCCATTCCAGGCTCAGCAACAACTAGCACCACCTGGTGAGGTAAATCTATAATTTCCTTGGCACCCGCATAACTTGTAGTGTCCTGTCTTAAGTGATTTATTACCAACTGATATGTCACCCTTTTGACCGCTCTCCAGCGGAAGCCTTGTTCACAGGCCTCAACCCAGTGTATACTGCTTATCATTGCGCAGAGAAATGTGAAATCAGCTTCCCCTGCTATAAGCCACAATCTACAATTTGCACTTAGATCAAAATTGTCTGGATTGAATCTCTGAACTTGTTCACCAGGTGGCACTACATGGGCCAGCCTGGCTTCGCTTGCTCCTGTTATAGCCAGTATGAGGTGTTCTTCTTTAAATATATATTCATTAATCAACTCATTCCTTACAAATGTGCGTGGCAGGTAACAGGGGTTTCGTTCCAGTAATTCCTGTCCTACCTGGAGTTTGTTGTAGAGCTGGACTACTACTTCAGCTGATAAGTGACTCTGCAGGAATGGGACATCAGCCAGTGAGCTCAGGGTCACGGTGTAACCCTGGAAGTCAACTTGGCATTCCAGGACTTGTCGCTGAGACTCCGAGTCCAACTGACTGAGACAGAAAGTGTCATTCACTGTAACAAACTCCCAGTCTGTCTGGTGTGTGTCTGTTATCACTATCAGACACTTTGATTCAGGCAAGTTAACAAGTTTGTCCTCCAGTGTAATGATATCTTCTGTGTATCCCTTCACCACCAACACATCACACATACCTAACTTCCACACTGCCACAACCTCACTCACATGTTCCTTTAGAGTATTGGCATCTACCAGCAAAGTGTTTTTTATAAAAGTCTGTAACACTTTGTCAGTGCTGAGACTAGCGCAGTTGCTTTTCATTAATAATTTTCTGTTACAATCTGTTAACTTTTCTCTTATAGCAACACAGTATTCTGCTTGAAATTTAACATTTGTTTGAGGGTTTGGTTGAATAAAATTGGCACTACATGACTCGAATATGTCTTGCCACACCTTCCAGTCTGCTGATAGATACTCATTGGATGTTCTCCACCATTTCAGTACAGCTTTCAAAAACTGTTCTTTCATTGTGTCTGATTGAATCTCTTGCTTGATTAGAGCATCCAAATCTGTCTCTGCTACCTGTCCAGCACACAAATATAGTTGTGGGATGAACTGATGGTAACGGGTCAAGTCTTCCAAACACTTGAGATATTCCAGTATCTCCTGCAGCTGTTCCTTACTGGGGAGAACTCGAGCTTGCTTATTGTATAGTTTGTGAACAATTTCAAACAGTTCTGGTGTGTTTACGTACATTCTCATTGCTGATAGCTGCTAACAATCTAGCCTTGTATGTAGACAAACTCTCAAACAGCTCGGTGAAAAACAAACTGATTTTCCTGCATTGCTGACAATATTGAGTCCTGTAGTGTCAGCATCATTAACCAATCCCTCATCCACCCCAGCATTCGTAAATATTACAAATTTTGCATTTTCAAATTCCCACATTCCTTTAAATCATTGTCAGTTCCCCATCGCTCATTTACATCCTTCAGGGACTCCAGATATTTCTGTAATTTGAAATCTTTATCATGGATGAGATGCCTTAGTTTCAGTATAATTTCTGAATTCTGTTTATGCTTCAGCTGTAGGAAGTATGTGCTGTCTCCAAGTTTCAACACCACATCATCAAACTTGCCAGCTGCTTTCATATTAGAAGCAATCTGGAATTTCTCACGTGTCTGAATAGCTCTGAGAAATAGGAGTGCCGACATCTTCATTTCATAGTTTGCTCCTGAAATATCTGCAAATCCTTTCATCTTATTGTATTTCTGTAAAACAATAGACTATTGTGAGTCACTTATTAAGTAATAATGAATTAACTTAATTACCTCTTAGTAAAGTAAAGTAGTCCCACTACAGGCCTCAGGAGGCCCATGGGGTAGTGGGAGGTTAGGGCTCCCACTTTTTCTGCACAATCGGCACTTGATGTCAGCTGGGTTGTCAGCAATAAGTTTGATCTGTGTAATTCTTATATTTGAAGAGAAAAATTATATGCCCAGAGAAAAATGTGCATCTAGATTGTAACTTGCCCCGGTAGCTCAGTCCATAGAGCATTGGCCCAGAAAGCCGAAGGTCCTGGTTCGAGTCTCAGTCTGGGCATATAATTTTTCTCTTCAAATATGATTTATCCATCATTGAGATGTATGAAATGAATAATAAAATCATTGAAAGAAGCCGTACTGTGTAATTCTTACCTTATATTGTTTCTGTTAAATAGAAACGACGATAAGAAGATAAGAATAGCACAGATCAAACTTATTATAAAGTAAAACCTCAATGTTACCTCCCTCCCATTGTATTTTCAAATGAATTAGCTCTCATACTTTCCAAGTTACTGGTATGTTAAGCATGTGTAAAAACATTACCATATATATATATATATATATATATATATATATATATATATATTTATTTATTTATTTAAAACTTATTATTTTGCATTTATATGGAATAATAAGTGAACATATTAAAGCAAAAATTTGGTTTAGGGTTAAATCAAATTAAATCTGAAGTAGCAATTTCAAAGTTAATTCCTTATATTATAATAAATATTTCAGGAATTCTATGTCAGCATAGAATGTTTGAACATAAATTCAAATGAAAAACTGGTAAAACAGACAATTTACTTTTTTTTTCTTTTAATTTATAAATGAGTTGCAGAAAATGATTTTACATCCCATCTCATATAGTTCCATGTTTTCACGATACTGGTTTCAAAGGTGATTTTACACTCATCTTCAGTCAAACTCCAACTGTTGAAATTTTGCCATTTAACACCATCTTCCAAACTGCCATCTGATGTCAATTTTACGAATTTGGAGATTAAATTTTGCTCGCTGGAATTTCAAAATTCTATATTTATTATTCTTAATGTATATCTTTTCCCAAACTGTTAATGCCAAAGGCTTCTGTAAATGTTTTAAAAGTTCAGTTTCTCTTCCAATTTTGTGATTCTCTGTCAAACCATGAGCTGCAATTGCCAATTTTTTAAATTCCACCATTTTTTAATATTTATAAAGTTTTATTATGCAAGAGTTTCTAAATTTCTTTTAGTTTTCCCTGTATACTTTCTTGCAGTCATTCCACCTAATTTGATAAATTTCAGATTTTGTACTATCTGGGGCATTAGCCTTTTTATTACTTATTAGATTATCCAGACTAAATTTGTTAATCTTCACCAATGTAAATTGAATTTATTAAATACTTTTTTTTTTAATTTTCTGTGTGTTCCGAGATGCTAAGTAATTTTCTTGAATTGTTTCCCTTCTTTTGGATCAGATTGAAGGGTGCTGTGTTCTTTAACTCTTTTTTGCTTATCTTCTTTCCAAAATCATTTACTGACTCCATAGCCGGGGAATTTCAAAAGCCAACCCAACAATGCATCACAATATCTATCCGTCAGTTTGTATGTATATCTGTCAGTCTGTTTTAATATAATTTATCTTCAGTCCACCTACCTCAAATGCATTGACCAACTTTCTGATCATATATTCTATATCTTCTTTATCTTGTCCTATTGTAATCTAGTCATCAGTGAATAATAAATTGTGCAGTAAATGGCCATGTTGATTTCCATTCCCATACATAACTTATTCCATTTCATTAATACATCTTCTAAATATATCTTGAACAATGTTGGTGACATCCCGCATCCTTGTTTTAATCCTTTTGTTATATCAAATTCTGAGGATACTCTATTTCCAACCTTAATACTTGCTTTACAATCATACATTCTTTTTATAAAATGTACAAGAGATTTAGGTATTCCATAGTTCTCCATTGCGACCCAGAGCTTGTTGATGGGTACAGAGTCATATGCCTTTTCCAGGTCTATAAAAGCTACCACACCTATAATTCCCTAGTAAAGCTGCAAAGCACAGCATGAAAACACTATGATTGCAGTGAAAGACCTGCCCTTGGACAGAATTACTATGGAATGGAATATATATATAAACATAATTAAATATGGCTACACTTACTTGGACTGGACCAGGATTCATTTCAACTCCACCGATAAGAAGAAGGACCAGAAGCACCAGGAGAACGTAAAATAGTAGTGATGTAATTATGTTTGTACAAACTACAACACCACAGCAGCTGATGCTGGCTCTCCATTGCTCCAGTGAGATTGCCATAATCTACCACAAATACACATTACTTTACACTCTGACTGCAACTATATTCCATATTGGAATTTTTACAGAGTTGGCAGCTATACGGCCACCTCCAAGACAAAACATACAGTCAACGACATTTAACTGATCTTATTATGTCTGCTTTTCCATAAAGATCACATAAACCTCTCTTTTGACCAAACTTTTCCCTAACCACTTTTTTTTATTAAAATATAAATTAAATAACTAACTCCAGAATAATATTATACTGATATTCTAGGCTAAGGGCCTTGTAGGCCTGTCGTGCCAAGAGTTTTTATTGTAAAAAGAAAAATTGTCTGAACCAGGAATCGAACCGTGTGTTATTTTAACACAGTTCCAATAATAAAATAACAGTATTGGAAAATGTTAAATAACTCTAGAATATTTGGCAATAAATAGCAATGAAAGACAAAATTTAATATTGAAAGAAGGAATCCAAATAAAGCAAGTGAAACAAACTAAATATTTGGGGATAATTATGGTTAACATTGAAGGTATAGGCAAAGAGAAAATAAAGCATAGAATTGAATTGCATATCAAAATAACATCATCGTTAAATTCTATATGGTGGGATAAGAATATTTGGAAAGACACAATTTTTTTATTTAGGAAATAAACCGAATGGGTACAACTTGGACACTACACACACCCAGTCCCAAGGTTGAGATTTTAAAAATCCCTTACCCCGGAGTGGAAGTTAGGGACTCTATCGACTACGCCACAGCGACGGTAAAACATTGATGGAATCTGTTGCAAAGTATGGAAGTGAGGTATGGACAATCAATAAGTACTACAAGAATAGACTAATAGCTCTAGAAATAGATTACGCAGAAGTGCCAGAAAGTCAAAATTAAAACATGTCACAAATAAGGAAATTAGAAACATAATGGGAGCAGAAGAAAGCATAATTGAAAGAATTGAGGAGAATGAATTAAAATGGTTAGGACATATTTTAAGAATGGAAGATAAGTGATGGCCGAAACTATTATATCAATGGCAAAAAGAAGAAAAGAGGGAGACCAAAGTTAACATGGAAGAAAAGCATGAGGATAGTAATGCAAGCAAGAGGGCTAAACATTGGAGATGCCCAAGATCGTAGGCTTTGGAGGTTTGACAGGGGAAGACGGCAGCAGCTGTAAGAACCCAAAGATAGAGAAAATAACTCACTGGCTCTCTCGAACCAACCCATAGGTTCATGACCGCGTGGACATAAGCTCTCCATACATTCATATCCTGAATTAATGTTTCCAATCATTTCTGTATATTCTACTGCCCACAAATAATGGTTGATATCATTATCCCGTGTCACTCTGGGTGTTTTCCTTCTGCTTTTCCTACAAGGAGCTACCATGCACCTCTTTCACTTCCCATTCGTGCCACATGTCCTGCACATTTTAGTCCATGAGACTTGACTGTTCTTATTACTAGTATATCTGGTTTCCTACAAAGATAATATAGCTCACTGTTACATAGTCTTCTCCATTCACCTGTCTTCTCATCTCTCATTCCCAAAAAATTTCCTAAGAACTTATTCTCAAATATTCGTAATCTCCTTTCCTCCTCCCTTAAAGTAAGAGTTCATGTTTCGCATCCGTATAATATAACTGGTAGAGCTTCCCAAGGCCTGTGGTGGGTTCCCTCTTTTATTATTTTTCTATTGTTTAAATATATAGGGTTTTCTGATTTTTTTTGTTCAATGCCACCAGATGTCATTTCGGCATTTCTAGTATTCTCTCCTGGTTTTGGCGCATTGTAACCCGCTTCTGAGTTTGGGACGCCTGGAAGGCGGGGTTGCGCTGCCCCAATGATATGATGGGTGATGATGATGGTAATGACGCGCCAGGAGAGGCCTTAATTCTAAACTTAATCTAATGAGGTGAATATGATAATGATGCCAGATGATGTTCGGGACCGTTTGGGCCTTAAAGTATCCTGACATTTATCTTACGGGTGAGAAAAAAAACATCCAGGAAACTTGTCCCGACCGGGGATCGAACCCGGGCCTGCTGCGTGACGATGCAGTACGCTACATCGAGACTACAGTGGTGTTTTAGGTCCCAATATTTATAGAGGAGGTAATTTTCGATAAAAATGTTATAATCATTATTCTTAAATTTAATATTTTCAGATTAGTCCACCGCTGTGGTCTCGGGGTAGCGTGCTGCCTTGTCACGCAGCGGGCCCGGGTTCGATTCCCGGTCGGGACAGTTTTTTCTTGGGTGAGGTTTTTATCGGGGTTTTTCCTCACCTGTAAGACAAAATGTTTTTCTGCGTGAGGTTTTTATCGGGGTTTTTCCTCGCCTGTAAGACAAATGTCAGGAAAACTTTAAGGCCCAAACGGTCCCCGAAATCATATGGCCATCGCAATCATCATCATTCATATTCATCTTAGATTAAGCTTAGGATTAGGGACTCTCCTGTCGCATCACTGTCATCATCATCGTCACCCATCATATCATCGGGACAACGTAACCCCGCCTTCCAGGCGCCCCAACCTCAGAAGTGGGTTAGAAGTACGCCATGCCAGAGAGAAACCAGGAATGTCGAAAGACAAACCTGGGGCATTTGAAAAAAAATATATATATTTTCAGATTATGGTTTTATTTTTGTAAGAGTAGCATATTTTTATGTAGCGAGCACATTGACAAAACACAAATAAGGAAACATTGTACTTAGATGTTTGTTGGGCTACTGTTATGCAACACATCTTGTTTATATTTATATCATGCAATAACTAAACACAAGAGTAATCAACATATTATTATACGACACAGCGGAAACGTTTACCTCCTGTCATAGCAGCACTGTTGCTGCGTCTCACTGGACGTAGATACTAACCATATACAGTCAGGAACAAATATCAAATGAAGCGCTTACCCAGCTTACTTAGGATAATATCTGCACTCCTCGACGCCACTGACTGACGTGAAGCGAGTGTATGCGGGATGACACGGAATTTAGTTCGCAAATCATCCACAAACGAAGCAGGTCAATGTTCTATTGTGTTGGATAGTAGAGTCAGGAAAGTTATTTTCGTAAAATACTGTTTCACTTCGACTAATCCATCACTTCATGAAATGTTTGTGATAGGTTTAATACTTGTAAGTACAATCAAAGCTCCTTATTCGTGGGTAAAAACATTGTGAACACAGTTCCTGTTATTCCTTCTTACGTACTTACTTACTTACTTACTTACTTTACTTACTGGCACTATCGAACCCGTAGGTTCATGGCCGCAACGGACATAAGCTCTCCATACATCCCTATCCTGACCTAATGATTTTCAAATCATTCCTTGCATAATCTACTTCCCTCAAATCATAGTTAATGTTATTCTCCCACCTCATTCTTGGTCTACCAACTGGGCGTTTTTCCTTCTGGCTTTCCTACAAGAAGCTTCCGTGCAAGTCTTTCATTCCCCATACGTGCCACATGTTCTGCCCATCGCAGTCTACGAGACTTAAAACTGTCCTTATTATATCTGGGTTCCTATAAATACCATGTAGTTCATTGTTATGTAGTCTTCTCCATTCACCTGTTTGTTCATCTCTCTTTGGTCCAAAAATTTTCCTAAGTACTTTATTCTCAAATACTTGTAATCTCCTTTCCTCCCTTAAAGTAAGAGTCCATGTTTCGCATCCATATAATATAACTGGTAGAATAATAGTTTTATATATTTTCAGTTTTAACGTTTTTTGAAAGGAGTTGGGGCACTTCAAAGAAGTCTCTGTGCAATGCATAATAGCACGCATTTCCAGAATTGAGCCTATGTTTAATTTCTTTGTGCATCTCATTCCTATTTGTGATTATTGTTCCTAGGTATTTGAATTTAGCCACTTCCTCAAAATTTCCCTCATTTGTCATTAGCTGTCCATTTACATTATATAATGCATTTCTACGTGTGATCATATATTTTGTTTTATTGATATTTACTTCCAGTCCTAATTTCTTAGTGTTACTAAATAGTGTGTGCGTGTGAAGTCCTTTAGTATCTCCTCGCTATCGGCCAATAGTACTACATCATCAGCATAAACTAATAGCTTATTAATACCATTGAGTTGTAAGCCTTCCTCGTTCTCTAAAGATTTAATGGCATGCTCTAGTACAAAATTAAATAGTAGAGGAGATAGTGCATATCCTTGCTTTAACCCATTCTGGATTTCAAAAGTATCCGAAAACTGATTGCCTACACGCACCCTACTCTTTGTGCCATTTAGACACATTCATATAAGTCTAAACTAAATTTTTAGGAATTCCGAACTCCAGCAGGATACTATATAACTTCTCCCTCTTAATTTAATCATATGCTTTTTTGAAGTCTACGTATAGTTGATGTACAGTGCAGTTCCTGTATTCGCAGGTACGAGTAAAATTTTCTTTATTCGCGGATCCAGTCGATATATTAAAAGGATTAGTATCCTTTATTAACGGATCGGCAAACTTTTTTTTAGGGCAGGCCACATGTCAATGCGACTTTTACACAAAGAGCGATTTCAAACCAAATGGAACAAATTAATATCAAAGTGAAACAAACCTTATTGTCACTAAGCCTAAAGTTCGTTGTTTAAAAGCCACCGCCGCCATAATTCATATGCCGCTATGTCTGTTATAAATGCCACCCTCGCCCCACGATCGGTATTTTATTGTTTCAACTTGTCATTCGTTGCAGCAATTTTGATTGAATAACACGTGTCTCTCCTGCCTTGTTGCGAATTTATAATGTCGAGTAAAAGGAAAGAAAATTAGTTCTGAAGCGGAAAAAAGTAGTGTTGTCGCTTTAAAGTAAAAACAAAAATTCTTGATCGTTTACGAGTCATTTGCGATTGAAAGATCTTTTAAAAGCGGCAAAACACAAACATTTACTAACTACTTTAAGCCCTTTCCTAAGCCTGACAATAATAAATTAATAGAAAATGTTCAAAATATCTCATTAATTGATTTTACTTCGACTTTTTAACTCATGCTCCAAATGGGAGTCAATGACCAATCACATTTCAATGGTTTTGATTTACAACCAAACACAGTCCTTTTCACCTCGATTTTATCAATTTAATTTTATCACTTTAAAATTAAGCTCCTCCTTTTTAACATTCTGAATAGGTCAGAGTATTATTTTGAAGTGACTGACTCTCTAAAAAATACGTTGAATATAACAATTTATATATTAAGATGTAGGCCTAATAATTCTAAAATAGATGTGGCTACCAGATTGTATATATAATGCATGAATGTAACCAGATAGTGCTTGGGGGATATAATATAAAACATTTGTAGCAATTGATTATACTACAAAAAAAAACATTGTTTGCACTTTCTTAAACGCATTACTTCCCAGGAATTTACGTTCCAGGAAAATATAATTGACGTATTTACATCATAGGACATTAGAAATTAATTAATAACCTATAATGTTGGTTCATTTTTTCTCCACTAGAGTGAATTTTTACAATATTGCGATCCTTTGGCAATAAATAATAATATGATCTGGTTGCAGTGATGAACAAGTGAAACATAACAAACGTTTCTCTTTTATTTTCAAACATCGCCGTTTACATTAAATATATAAATATTTTAAAATACCTATATTTAAATAATGATTTGTGAGTAAACAGCTTAATTTTATTCGTTAAATAGTCCTAACAAATGTCACTCTTGATTTCCAAATTTTCTAGATAAATTGGAAATCACTCGTAGCATTACTTATGATAATTTCTATTTTATTCTGTAACTTTGGAACATATCCCTTATATACCTATACAAATTATTACCATTCCATATTCGCGACAATTTTGCGGAACACATCTCCCGCGAATAAGTAGCTTTTTTTGTATAATGGTCCACCGCTGTGGTCTCAAGATAATGTGCTGTCTTGTCACGCATCGGGCCCGGGTTCAATCCCCGGTCGGGACAGTTTTTCTGGGTGGAGTTTCTATCAGGGTTTTTCCTCACCTGTAAGACAAATGTCAGGAAAACGTTAAGGACCGAACGGTCCCCGAAATCATATGGCCATCATCATCATCCTTCACCGGTGTGGAAAGCAACGGGAAGCTACCACATCTACAATTCCCTAATAAAGCTGCAAAACAGCATGACAATGCTATGATTGCAGTGAAAGACCTGCCCTCGGGCAGAATTACTATGGATGGATGGACAGTATAATGTTTCAGAAGATAAGCCGGTCTTACAAAATAGCACCGTAACTCAAAGATATTAAACTGAGGAATAATGGTTGTCAATTTTGTTTTTCCTGAATACTGCAGCCTCTATAAATTTTGGAACCTTTTCTTCAGAACATTCCATATGAATGAAGGTTGAAACTTGATTCTGCTTGTTGAGAAAAAAATATATATAATTTTATGCAACTCTTTGATACCCATGTTATATTTTTCGTTAAATTTCATACTCAGTGCTGCGTTTTTAACGTTTTTCAATATTCACAATTTTAGGGATCTTTGGCCAAGTAAGAATCATTTTCCTATCAATAAATGTCAAACACTTTATTTTAATTACTTTTGAAAATAAAATCTGTATTATTTAAAATTTACAAAATAATATATACACATATGTATGAAGTTGGTTATTGGGAAAAATGTAAATTGAGAAAAAATGTTCAAAAGAAAAAAAAAAAGGAACTGGATTTGAAATGGTTAATAAATACATACCTTTTGACTCGGAAAATTGAATGAAGCGACTTTCACAGCGTGAAATTAAGAAATGTTATTATTTTAACAATTTGTGCAAGTACAACGCATGAAGGTGCACCTAACTGTAATGACTAGTACAGCGTTACTGACCTGAGCGCTATCAGTTGTGCCAAATTAGGCATACAAGGATATTACGTAAAAAGAATAATAAAAGACTTGCTCACCATCCCCATTCATGTCAGTTGTAGAAACACGATGGCAGGCTCGTCATAAGAGCATAATACTTAGATTATTATATATTTAGTCATATTTAATAATAAAAAGGACAAAGGGGGCACGCCTTAGTAATGCGCCACTCCAGTATTTTGGAGATGAGTTGGAATGAACCAGTCTACTCATGGTGTTATGTTAAACTACTCAGATTAAGGCCATGATTATAGGAAGGAAACCAAGGAAGATAAAGAAGATAAATCATGAGTGGTCATTGAGTAAGTGGAGCGCTTCCAAATATAGTCCACAGACGAGAAGAAGAATGACACCGCAAGAAAAACGACGGTGGGCACGGGGAATTGCAAGCGATATAATGGCTACTTACTATCTGAGAATACAGGAACATTAATGATGTCACTCACATTCTGTCGTGTATTTCAGGTGTATTCAATTCTATGTTTTATATTTTGTGTTTTACGGTGGTAATTAAATTTGCTCTTCTTATTCAGTTTAGTTACTTTATATTGTAATGTTTCGTAGTTCACGTGGATTGCTTTCTTTTCCCGGGTAAGGGTTGATGATAAAATTTTGAAGTGTGACTCGGAAAACATAACACGCCCGCTCAGCGTCTAAATGAAGGTAAGTTATAGTACAGTCCTTCATGATATAATGTGCTGAGTATGAAATACCTACTGCTTTCATTCACTTCGTCTGTGGACAGTACTGGGGTTGTACTATCAGTAGTAACATGAACTGCTGTCAAGAAGTGAAGCAGAGGATAACAATGGCAAAATAAAACTTTTAACAAGAAGATAAGCATATTCTGAGGAACTTTGGCACAAATAATTACGGAATAGGCTAATGAAGTGCTTTGTGTAGAGTGTATAGCATTGTATGTTGCAGAGGACCTGGACGTTACAAAGGAATGAGAAAAAGCGACTGGAAGCTTTTGAGATGTGGATATGTGGGAGGTGATGTGGATTTGTGGAATTGGACAGACAAAATAAAAAATAAAGATGTGCTTAGACGGAGTGGGAGAAGAACGAACAATGCTGAAACTCATAAGGAAGAGGAATAGAAATTGAATTGACCACTGACTAAGAATAAACTGCCTGCTGACGGAATGCCCATAGAAGGTATGGTCAACGGAAAGAAGGTTAGAATAGGGTGTCCATTCGTCCCGTTTTCCCGGGACAGTCCCGTTTTTTAATGTCCCGCTGTCCCGAAAGTTTTTTTGGGGACGCTCAAATGTCCCGCTTTTGGAAAAGTTTTGATTTGTCAATGTATCTATGAATGGCGACTTTCGTTTTATTCTTTACTATGTAATTGGGTTAGAGGCACAAAAAGGCACTGTCAACATGGTCAATCAGATGAATGTGCTGCAGCTGAAACATTTTCATAATAATACTAATCACATGATTATTTATAAGTCATCCAGGTTTTATGTAATGCCATACGTTATTATACTCGATTGAACAGAGAAGATATGGACATGTACAGGGTGGACCGCTCGAATGGACCTAATTTCAATTGCTTGTTACTGGCAAAACGGTTGAACGATAGAAACTTAAAAACAACGTTCATATTACAGAAAAACTCACCAAGTTTTGATATCCAGATCACCACATCTCTATATGAGCCCCAGCAGTCACTGTGACGATATCAAAGCGATGAACAAAATTTCTTGCCAAGTACGTTGAGAGTATGTCTTCTGGAATGTTTCTCAATTAGCCTCTATGATGCGCTCACGAAGATCACGAAGGTCTTTGACTGGGGTGGTGTAAACTTTATCTTTGACATAGCCCCAGAGAAAGAAATCCAGTGGTGTTAAAATCGGGAGATCTCGGGGGCCACGCGATTGGTCCTCCCCTACCAATCCAACGGCCAGGGAAAATGTTTGTCCAAAGTCGTACGAAACTTCATTGGACCAGTGGGGAGGAGCACCATCTTGCTGGAAAACGATGTTAGGCTGCAGTTGTTCAATTTGTGGAAAGAAGAACTTGCTCCAGCATGTCAAGATATGTGGTACCACGAACCTGTTTTTCTCGGCGAAAGAAAAACGGTCCTAATGACCTTATTATGTGACAAACTGCACGCAAACACTTCATCTTGGACTATCACGAACATGCTCTTGAATAGCGTGAGGATTCTCCGATCCCCAGATCCGCACATTATGCCGGTTTACCTTGCCTGACCAAATGGAAAGTGGCTTTCGTCCGAGAAGAAAATCTTGGTCATGAAGTCAGGATCAGCGCCGAGACGGTCCAGCATCGTATTGGCGAATTCCACTCGTTTCGGCATGTCATTCGGCTCCAGACGTTGCACTAACTGCACTTTATATGCGTGCAGTTTGAGGCGTTTGTGGACAATCCGTTGTAATGTCGATTTTGGTATTTGAAGTTTCCCGCGAAGCTCTTCTTAATGACTTCCGGGGGCTTCGCTCAAATGCGGCTTGAAACATTTGCTACCATTTCATCGGATGCTCTGCGACCACCACCATGCTTCTTCAACACAGATCCTGTAGCTAATAATGTATCACGCCACTTCTTTATGGCTTCTAGCAGTTGGAGCATCACGGTTTAAACACACGCCGGAACTCCCTTTGAACTCTAATGATTGATTTAAACTCCGCATACCACAAAACAGCTTGCGCTTTCATCTGCGGAGTCGCCATTTTCACAAACAATTAAATCTAAGAACGAGAAACGTATCTTTGTGCCATCTACCGACAGGATTCGAAACTTGGTGAGTTTTTCTGTACTATGAACGTTGTTTTTAAGTTTTCTATCTTCAACCGTTTGCCAGTAACAAGCAATTGAAATTAGGTCCATTCGAGCGGTCCACCCTGTATAAACATAAACAAAATTTAACAGAAAAGGAGGAAGATTTGATGAAGAGTTAATAAAACATGGCATCCTGCCCTAGAAAAGTGTCAAATAAAACCTTATTAACAAATATAGTACGTTTAATAGTTTCCATACGTTATTTTTACACAGTTTCCAATAAATGGATTCATATTATATTATTATAATCCATCCATAGTAATCTGCCCGAAGGGCAGATCCTTCACTACAATCATAACATTTTCATGCTATGCTTGCAGCTTTACTAGGGAATTGTAGTTGTGGTAGCTTCCCGTTGCTTTTCCACACTGATGAAGGATGATGATAATGATAAGGATGATGATGGTGATGGGCCATTCAAGTAGTTAAAACTGTGAAGGCCTTTCAGAATCATGTTCCATCTTTAGCATTCCATTTGTTACTGAGGTTGGTGTAATAAGTGTATAAAGGGTTCAGATGCTGTGGGTGTAATTTTGTGTCAGCTTGTCTATGTTTTCTGCTTCTTTTAAAATTCCCTATGTCTTCTAGGAATGCTGATTTTGTTGTTCTTCTCTCTGTGTATATTAACGTGATATTATCGATTTTGTCTAAGTGACGATTACCCGTTATAAGTATGTGGTTTGGCGAAACTTGATTTTTCTCTTCGTGATTAATACGATTTAAATAATATCTGTGTATCTTGTGTGAAAATTTCTTGTAGTTTTACTTATGCAAATTTGTGGCAATTATTGCTCCTACCTTTATTAATAAATCGTATTAATCACGAAGAAAAATCAAGTTTCGCCACAACACATAGGCCTACTTTTTAAACGGGTAATCGTCACTTAGACAAAATCGATAATATCACGTTAATATTACACAGAGAGAAGAACAACCAAATCAGTCATCCTATAGAAGACATAGAAATTTTAAAAGAAGCAGAAAACATAGACAAGCTGAACAAAATACACCCACAGATCTTGAACCCTTTATACAACTTATACCCAAACCTCAGTAACAAATGGAATGCCTAAATATGGAACATGATTCTGGAAGGCCTTCACAGTTTTAACTACTTGAATTTTAAGAACAGAAATGTAATTAGTTGAGGACGACTGATATATCAGGCACTTATTTTAATATTTTATAACTTACAACAATTTATGCTCCCATATATTTCAATGTTTACTAAAACTTACAAGAATTGCAATATAATTTACTAATAATAGAAAATTTTAAAATGTTTCAGTTTACTTACTAATTTACAAACGTTTTATGAAAACCAGATACGAACTGCCACTGAATAAACTTATTGTGTAAACCGGAAATAAAAAAAAACTAGTTGAAGGAAATGCCCCTCCATTTTGTCACAAAACATGAGTTAATGTTCAGAAGACAATTTGATTATGTAACATGGAATGCATATTACAATAATTATTTATTATGATCTTTTAAAATTCTTATGGTACCTTCATTTTGACTGTATTATTAGTCAAGATTTTTAAATTACATTATGATTTCCTCGCTGAGGGTTCACTGTATAAAACTTTTAAATTATAAAATCGTCCTCAACTATTAGCAGTATAATTATTATAAGAGGCTTTCTTGAGATTTTTACATTTCAATTGATTTTTAACGGATAAATTTTTTCTTTACTCCGTCAATTTTTTCCTATATCATATCCTGTGTTAATTTCATTTTTTTTTTTTTTTGCGTTTTGAAGTTTATCAATATGTCATTAAAATTGAAGATATTAATGATAACATCCGGTAAATTTAATCTCCCTATTCATGGCCGGTCGAGAGATGAGATGAAGACCTACAGTGTTTGCTGGTTCGCTCATTAATAAAACTCTTCATAAAATGGTTTAGAAGTCAAACAGAAACTAAAAGTGACTACGTCACACCAATGGGTACACGCAAATCTTCCGGTTAAATTTTATGTTAAAGCAGCTATATAATAATACATCCATCCATACCATAGTAATTCTGCCCGAGGGCAGGTTCTTTCACTGCAATCATAGCATTTCATGCTGTTCCTTGCAGCTTTACTAGGGAATTGTAGGTGTGGTAGCTCCTGTTGCTTTCCACACCGGTGAAGGATGATGATGGCCAAATGATTTCGGGGACATTTGTCTTTCAGGTGAGGAAAAATCCCGATAAAAACCTCACTCAGAAAAACTGTCCCGACCGGGGATCGAACCCGGGCCCGCTGCGTGACAAGGCAGCACGCTACCTCGAGACCACAGCGGTGGGACCTATAAATAATGATGAAATAAAAAAGTGCCACTATTATGTTGATAACAATAATCTTATTTTCGTGTCGTATCAACAACCGATTAATTCACGTGCCCTAAAAATTTCCCTTGGCAAACTTCTAGGACTTGTAGAGGGGACTGCGTTGATAATATTTAGAATTGAAAAACCATGTCCGGAAACTTACCATTTCCGTGCTACTGTTGTTTGAAAACAAGCATTGCCTGAACGTACGTCACGTATCTCAACAAGTAATAGCTTCGTCTAAATCTAAAATTTCGCTATTGAGTATTCCAAGACTTAGTGTTTTTTTAATGTCAAAATTTTCCGAAATTTTGAAAACTGCAAAAATTGATTGTGGAGGGAGTATCCGGGATTATTAATGCAAGTCATGATTCAGTTTATCATTTTGTTTCTTTGGTTATTAATGAGTTTAATTGTAAAACACAGTGATGTACTGTGTCACGCCTCATAATAAATTACTTGTAAAAGTGGTCGCGTTTAAAAAACATGTTTTTCAAACGGCTGTAGCACGGAAAACGGTAAGTTTCCGGGACATGGTTTCCAATTCTAAATATTATCAACTCCATGTCCCTTCTACAAGTCCTAGAAGTTTGTAAGCAGAATTTTAGAGCACCCTGTATAAGACACACCGATTAATAGGCCTATAAGACACTAAATTATGTAATTTAATTTAGTGTCCACCGCTTGTGTTCTCGTAATAGCGTCGCTGCAACGTTTGCCGGACACCGGTTCGATCCCCAGTCGGGATAAGTTTCCTAGGCGATGCTTTTTTTTCGGGGGTTTTCCTCGCGTGTAGCTTTAAGGCCCAAACAATCGTCGAACATCATCTGGACATCATAATTATCATTATCATATCCTCAATGATTAGTATGGTTGAGTGGTGAATGGTGTGTTTGGTCTTCATGTTTGTTGTCTCGGAGGTGGTCTTGACATTCAGCTGAGCACCTATTAAGGGAGTGTCTCTATGTTCCTTGTGTGGTCAAAAATATTTGTATGTGATCGTGCTACTGTTAGGGTGTAGCATGTAGAATGTAGGCCTATATATAAGGTGAGAGCTCATTCATTAATTTTGAGAATGTTCCTCATCATTGAGGGTTTTCTCCAACCAATCTTAGTAATTAACATGAATTTTAAAAAATGCATAAATGACTACGGACTTACAGGACTTTCAGTTTGTAACAAACATTCACAAATTTCCCTTTAATTAAAATTCTCCATCGTTCTTTGTCCTCTGTGTCTTCATCTGTTACACCAACTTTCCTCATTGAATGTTGAATGTTCTCTCTGGTTTTTCACACAAGCAGTTTCCATGCCCCTCTGTCATTCCCCATTCGTGCTATATATCTTCCCATCGCAGTTCTACGAGACTTAATTTTTCTTCTTAAAACTGGCTTCCCATAAAGATAAGGTAGCTCACTATAATGTAGTCCTTCTTCATTCCCCAGTCTGACCATTTCTCTTTGGTCCTTAGATTTTCCCAAGAACTTTATTCTCAAATACTCGTAATATTTCTCCTCCCTTAAAGTAAACAAACCCATGATTCGCATCCATATAACTAGCAAGAATAACAGTTATATATAATAGATAGTTTATTATTTACTTGATACAAGTTGAGACAATAGTCTCCGTTAATGGCATAATTATCAGGCATTTTCCAGAATTGAGCCTTATTTAATGTCTTTGTGCACCTCATTCCTTTTTTGTAATTATGATTCCTTTACAAAATTTCCCTCGTGTCAACTGTCTCCTTTCATTTATACAGCATTCTTCGCCTATCATACCATCGGGATAACGTATTCCGGCTCTCAGGCGCCCCAACATACGAAGCTGGGTTACAATTCGCCAATACTTGAAATAATGGCCTACCAGCAACTTCATAAGGATAACTTGATGACATTGTCAAATATATATTTTATGTGTGACTATTAATTATAATAATAACAATAATAATAATAATATAATAATACTAATAATAATAATAATAATAATATAATAATAATAATAATACTTACTTACTCACTTGCACTATCGAACCCGTAGGTTCATGGCCGCGCGGACATAAGATATCCATACATCTCTATCCTGAGCTAATGCTTTCCATCATTCCTGTATAATCTACTCCCCTCAAATCATAGTTAATGTTATTCTCCCACTCATTCTTGGTCTACCAACTGGCGTTTTCCCTCGGCTTTCCTACCAGAAGCTTCCATGCAAGTCTTCATTCCCCATACGTGCAACATGTCCTGCCCCTCGCAGTCTACGAGACTTAACTGTTCTTTTATATCTGGCTTCCTATAAAGACCATGTAGTTCATTGTTATGTAGTCTTCTCCATTCACCTGTTTGTTCATCTCTCTTTGGTCCAAACATTTTCCTAAGTACTTTTTTCTAAAATACTGTAATCTCCTTTCTCTCCCTTAAAGTAAGAGTCCATGTTTTCGCATCCATATAATATACCGGTAACTGGACAATAATTGTTATATATTTTTCAGTTTTAACGTTTTTTGAAAGGAGTTGGACATCAAGAGTCTCTGCAATGCATATAGCACGCATTTCCAGAATTGAGCCTATGTTTAATTTCTTTGTGCATCTCATTCAAATTTGTGATTATTGTTCCTAGATATTTGAATTCAGCCACTTCCTCAAAATTTCCCTCATTTGTTCATTATTTGTCCATTTCCATTATATAATGTTATTTCTTACGTGTGACCATGTGTTTAGTTTTACTTGCTATTTACTTCCAGTCCTAAGTTCTTTAGTGTACTTCAATAGTGTTTTGCGTGTTGGCCTTTAGTATCTCTTTCTTATCAGCCCAATAATACTACATCATCAGCATAAACTAACAGCTTATTAATACCATTGAGTTGTAAGCCTTCCTCGTTCTCTAAAGATTTTATTGGCATGCTCTAGTACAAAATTAAATAGAGAGGAGATAGTCTCTCTCCTTGCTTCCACCCATTCTGGATTTCAAAAGTGTCCTAATACTGTTTTGTCTACACGCACCCTACTCTTTGTGCCATTTAGACACATTCGTATACGTCTAACTAACTTTTTAGGAATTCCGAGCTCCAGCAGTATATACTATATAACTTCTCCCTCTTAATCAAATCATATGCTTTTTTGAAGGTTACTTATAGTTGCTGTACAGTACCATTATATTCCCATTTCTTTTCTGAAACCTGTCTTATACTAAAAATCTGCTTGTTGTAGACCTATTCTTCTAAATCCACAATGATGATCTCCTAGAATGATACAATATAGGGAGTAGTCTGGCGACTAATAATAATATAATACTTCCTTACTAATAATTAATAATAATAATAATAATAATTAATAATAATCCAATAATATAAAATAATAAACTTCCTGCCACGAATAACTTGTTGTTTACCCTGAAAATAAAAAAACCTACTTTAAGGAAATGCCGCTCATTTCTCACAAACAGATAATATAAGGAGCATTTGATTATGTCACATGGA
>JASPKZ010004653.1:0-10956 GCA_030220185.1 Diploptera punctata | reverse complement strand
TTTTTGTTATTCTCTAAGACGAGAACCACGGAAAACTCAAATTTGAAATTCTGGATTTATACCGGATTTTTTTTGGCAGTATACATCCGGGACACAGTCCTCTAGATAGTAGTTTTGCCACTTTTTTGAAGTTTCGAAAAAATTGACATTTTATGGTCAAAATGTAAGAATATAAACCATTTTCCAACACAAGTTTCAAATTCTGTACGATACACTGGATTTTTGCATCATAAACTCTTTTCCACTTTCTCAACAAAGTAACGTGTGCAGTATCTTCATAATCGTGAATCTTTACATTCTTTGTTTAAGTCTAAAGACGATAACCACGGAGAAAACTCATTTTGACATTCTGGATTTACACCGATTTTTTGCATTACAAATCCGGGGACACATTCTATAGATAGTTTAGTTTTCATTATTTTTTGAAGTTCTGAAAAACATTTGACCAGTTACTGGTCAAACTGTAAGAATTTAACTTTTTCCGACACAATTTTGAAGTTATGTACTTATAGTGGATTTTTTGCCTCATAAACGCTTTACACTGTCTCAAGAAAGTAGTTATGCAGTATGTTAATAATCGAGATTTTTTCATTTTTTTTTGTAACCTCTGTAAGACGATAACACGGAAGGAAAAACCCAATTGTGTGAAGATCTGGTTTGACAAACCGGATTTTGTGCGTTAAAAAATCCGGGATACAGTCCTGTAGATAGTAGTTTTGTATTTTTTTTGAAGTTTCGAAAAATTTGACATTTCTGGTCAAACTGTAAGAATACAACTTTTTTCCAACACAATTTTGAAGTTATGTTCTTAAACTGGATTCTTTGCATCATAAACGCTTTACAACCTGTTCTCAAGAAAGTAGTTTATGCAGTTTCTTAATAATCGAGAATTTTTACATTTTTTTGTTAACCTGTAATTCGATAGCCACGGAAACCTCAATTTTGAATATCTGGTGTGACACCGGATTTTTTGCATTATAAATCGGGACACATGTTTCTAGATAGTAGTTTTCCATTTTTTGAAGTTTCGAAAAATTTGACATTTTCTGGTCAAACTGTAAGAATATAACATTTTGCAACACAATTTTCAAATTCTGTATACTACACTGGATTTTTTTGCATCATGAACGCTTTACCCCTATCTCAAGAAAAAACTATATGCAGTATCTCTAATAATCGTGATTTTTTTTACATTTTTTGTTATTCTCTAAGACGATAACCACGGAAAAATCAATTTTGAAATTCTGGGTTTATACCGGATTTTTTGCATTATAAATCCAGGACACAGTCTCCAGATAGTAGTTTTGTCTTTTTTTGAAGTTTCGAAAAATTTGACATTTTCTGGTCAAACTGTAAGAATACAACATTTTCCAACACAATTTTAAAATTCTGTACTTATACACTGATTTTTTGCGTCACAAACGCTTTACTCTTCCTCCACAAAGTAGTGTTGCAAGTATCTTAATAATCGTGAACTTTACATTTATTTTGTTAATGTATAAGACGATAACCACGGAAAACTCAATTTTGAAATTCTGTGTTTATACCGAATTTTTTGCATTATAAATCCAGAACACAGTCTCTAGACAGTAGTTTTGCATTTGTTGAAGTTTCGAAAAATTTGACACTTTCAGGTCAAATTGTAAGAATATAACATTTTCCAACACAATTTTCAAGTTATGTACTTATACTGGATTTTTTGCATCATAACGCTTTACACTGTCTCAAGAAAGTAGTTATGCAGTATCTTAATAATCGAGATTTTTTTCGTTTTTTTGTTAACTTGTAAGACGATAACCACGGAAAACCCAATTTTGAATATCTGGTTTGACACCGTATTTCAGGCGTTACAAATCCGGGACACAGTCTCTAGATAGTAGTTTTGCATTTTTTGAAGTTTCAAAAAATTTGACATTTTCTGGTCAAACTGTAAGAATGTAACATTTTCCAACACAATTTTCAAATTCTGTACTTACACTGGATTTTTGCATCATAAACGCTTTTCACTTTCTCAACAAAGTAGTGTTGCAGTATCTTAATAATCGTAAATTTTTACTTTTTTTGTTAATGTCTAAGACGATAACCACGGAAAACTCAATTTTGAAATTCTGGATTTATACCGATTTTTTGCATTACAACTCAGGGACACAGTCTCTAGATAGTAGTTTTGCAATTTTTTGAAGTTTTGAAAAAATTTGCCAGTTTCTGGTCAAACTGTAAGAATATAACATTTCCCAACACAAATTTGAAGTTATGTACTTATAGTTGTTTTTTTTCATCATAAACGCTTTACACTGTCTCAAGAAAGTAGTTATGCAGTATCTTAATAATCGAGATTTTTTCATTTTTTTGTTAACCTGTAAAACGATAACCACGGTAAACCCAATTTTGAATATCTGGTTTGACACCGGATTTTTTGCGTTACAAATCCGGTACACAGTCTCGAGATAGTAGTTTTGCATTTTTTGAAGTTTCGAAAAATTTGACATTTTCTGGTCAAACTGTAAGAATATAACATTTTCCAACACAATTATCAAATTCTGTACTTACACTGGATTTTTTGCATCATGTACGCTTTACTCTATCTCAAGAATGAACTTATATGCAGTATCTTAATAATCGTGATTTTTTTTACATTTTTTTGTTATTCTCTAAGACGATAACCACGGAAAACTCAATTTTGAAATTCTGGATTTATACCGGATTTTTTGGATTATAAATCCGGGACACAGTCTCTAGATAGTAGTTTTGCATTTTTTTGAAGTTTTGAAAAAAATTGACAGTTTTCTGGTCAAACTGTAAAGATATAACATTTTCCAACACAATTTTTGTAATTCTGTACTTATACTGGATTCTATGCATCATAAACGCTTTACTCTGTCTCAAGAAAGTTCTTATGCAGTATATTAACCCATTCGCATCAAAAGACGAGCTAGACTCGCCGGCAGTTTAAATGGCCTTCAACTCAGAAGACGAGGTACACTCGCTTAACTCTGGCTGTTATATATTTTGCAATATATTGTATATCCCTTGGTAGGGTAGGGTAATCTTTTGTTAACATTTATTAATAGTAGAGGCATGTGTTTTTGGCCTTCACCCGTAATGTGATCTCAAGTAACGTTTATATTTTGCTTGTTTTGAATGTCTCAAAATAGAAAATATAATTAAGCATAACTTAAATGGCGGTTTCTGGGGATGTTTTTTTGGCCTTTTACCCTTAATGTTATCTCAAGTACCGTTATCTTTTGCTTGTTTTGAATGTCTGAAAATAGAAAATATAATTAAGGATAACTTAAATGCGGTGTCTGGGGATGTGTTTTGGCCTTCACCCTTAATGTGATCTCAAGTACCGTTATCTTTTGCTTGTTTTGAATGTCTGAAAATAGAAAATATAATTAAGGATAACTTAAATGCCGGTTTCTGGGGATGTGTTTTGGCCTTCACCTTTAATGTGATCTCAAGTACCGTTATCTTTTGCTTGTTTTGAATGTCTGAAAATAGAAAATATAATTAAGGATAACTTAAATGCGGTGTCTGGGGATGTGTTTTGGCCTTCACCCTTAATGTGATCTCAAGTACCGTTAATTTTTGCTTGTTTTGAATGTCTTGAAAATAAAAATGTAATTAAGGATAACTTAAATGCGGTTTCTGGGGAAATGCATTGGAGCATTTAAACCTGAAGCGAGTGGGTTAATAATCGTAACTTTTTTACATTTTTTGTTAATCTCTAAGACGATAACCACGGAAAATTCAAATTTGAAATTCTGGATTTATACCGGATTTTTTGCAGTATAAATCCAGGACACAGTCTCTAGACAGTAGTTTTGCATTTTTTGAAGTTTCGAAAAATTTGACATTTTCTGGTCAAACAGTAAGAATACAACATTTTCCAACACAATTTTCAAATTCTGTACTTACACTGGATTTTTTGCATCACAAACGCTTTACACTTTCTCCACAAAGTAGTGTTGCAGTATCTTAATAATCGTGAATCTTTACATTTCTTTGTTAATGTCTAAGACGATAACCACGGAAAACTCAATTTTGAAATTCTGGATTTACACCGATTTTTTGCATTACAAATCCGGGACACATTCTCTAGATAGTAGTTTTCATTTTTTTGAAGTTTTGAAAAAATTTGACAGTTTCTGGTCAAACTGTAAGAATATAACATTTTCCGACACAATTTTGAAGTTATGTACTTATAGCTGGATTTTTTGCATCATAAACGCTTTACACTGTCTCAAGAAAGTAGTTATGCAGTATGTTAAGTAATCGAGATTTTTTCATTTTTTTGTTAACCTGTAAGACGATAACCACGGAAAACCCAATTTTGAATATCTGGTTTGACACCGGATTTTTTGCATTACAAATCCGGGACACAGTCTCTAGATAGTAGTTTTGTATTTTTTTGAAGTTTCGAAAAATTTGACATTTCTGGTCAAACTGTAAGAATACAACTTTTTCCAACACAATTTTGAAGTTATGTTCTTAAACTGGATTCTTTGCATCATAAACGCTTTACACTGTCTCAAGAAAGTAGTTATGCAGTTTCTTAATAATCGAGAATTTTTACATTTTTTTGTTAACCTGTAATTCGATAGCCACGGAAAACTCAATTTTGAATATCTGGTGTGACACCGGATTTTTTGCATTATAAATCAGGGACACAGTTTCTAGATAGTAGTTTTCCATTTTTTGAAGTTTCGAAAAATTTGACATTTTCTGGTCAAACTGTAAGAATATAACATTTTGCAACACAATTTTCAAATTCTGTACTTACAACATGGATTTTTTGCATCATGAACGCTTTAACCCTATCTCAAGAAAATACTTATATGCAGTATCTTAATAATCGTGATTTTTTTACATTTTTTGTTATTCTCTAAGACGATAACCACGGAAAACTCAATTTTGAAATTCTGGGTTTATACCGGATTTTTTGCATTATAAATCCAGGACACAGTCTCCAGATAGTAGTTTTGTCTTTTTTTGAAGTTTCGAAAAATTTGACATTTTCTGGTCAAACTGTAAGAATACAACATTTTCCAACACAATTTTAAAATTCTGTACTTACACTGGATTTTTTGCGTCACAAACGCTTTACACTTCCTCCACAAAGTAGTGTTGCAGTATCTTAATAATCGTGAACTTTACATTTTTTTGTTAATGTATAAGACGATAACCACGGAAAACTCAATTTTGAAATTCTGTGTTTATACCGAATTTTTTGCATTATAAATCCAGGACACAGTCTCTAGACAGTAGTTTTGCATTTGTTGAAGTTTCGAAAAATTTGACACTTTCAGGTCAAATTGTAAGAATATAACATTTTCCAACACAATTTTCAAGTTATGTACTTATACTGGATTTTTTGCATCATAACGCTTTACACTGTCTCAAGAAAGTAGTTATGCAGTATCTTAATAATCGAGATTTTTTTCGTTTTTTTTGTTAACTTGTAAGACGATAACCACGGAAAACCCAATTTTGAATATCTGGTTTGACACCGTATTTCAGGCGTTACAAATCCGGGACACAGTCTCTAGATAGTAGTTTTGCATTTTTTGAAGTTTCAAAAAATTTGACATTTTCTGGTCAAACTGTAAGAATGTAACATTTTCCAACACAATTTTCAAATTCTGTACTTACACTGGATTTTTGCATCATAAACGCTTTTCACTTTCTCAACAAAGTAGTGTTGCAGTATCTTAATAATCGTAAATTTTTACTTTTTTTGTTAATGTCTAAGACGATAACCACGGAAAACTCAATTTTGAAATTCTGGATTTATACCGATTTTTTTGCATTACAACTCAGGGACACAGTCTCTAGATAGTAGTTTTGCAATTTTTTGAAGTTTTGAAAAAATTTGCCAGTTTCTGGTCAAACTGTAAGAATACAACATTTCCCAACACAAATTTGAAGTTATGTACTTACATTGTTTTTTTTTCATCATAAACGCTTTACACTGTCTCAAGAAAGTAGTTATGCAGTATCTTAATAATCGAGATTTTTTCATTTTTTTGTTAACCTGTAAAACGATAACCACGGTAAACCCAATTTTGAATATCTGGTTTGACACCGGATTTTTTGCATTACAAATCCGGTACACAGTCTCTAGATAGTAGTTTTGCATTTTTTGAAGTTTCGAAAAATTTGACTTTTCTGGTCAAACTGTAAGAATATAACATTTTCCAACACAATTATCAAATTCTGTACTTACACTGGATTTTTTGCATCATGAACGCTTTACTCTATCTCAAGAATGAACTTATATGCAGTATCTTAATAATCGTGATTTTTTTTACATTTTTTTGTTATTCTCTAAGACGATAACCACGGAAAACTCAATTTTGAAATTCTGGATTTATACCGGATTTTTTGGATTATAAATCCGGGACACAGTCTCTAGATAGTAGTTTTGCATTTTTTTGAAGTTTTGAAAAAAATTGACAGTTTCTGGTCAAACTGTAAGAATATAACATTTTCCAACACAATTTTGTAATTCTGTACTTATACTGGATTCTATGCATCATAAACGCTTTACTCTGTCTCAAGAAAGTTCTTATGCAGTATATTAACCCATTCGCATCAAAAGACGAGCTAGACTCGCCGGCAGTTAAATGGCCTTCAACTCAGAAGACGAGGTACACTCGCTTAACTCTGCTGTTATATATTTTGCAATATATTGTATATCCCTTGGTAGGGTAATCTTTTGTTAACATTTATTAATAGTAGAGGCATGTGTTTTGGCCTTCACCCGTAATGTGATCTCAAGTAACGTTATATTTTGCTTGTTTTGAATGTCTCAAAATAGAAAATATAATTAAGCATAACTTAAATGCGGTTTCTGGGGATGTGTTTTGGCCTTCACCCTTAATGTTATCTCAAGTACCGTTATCTTTTGCTTGTTTTGAATGTCTGAAAATAGAAAATATAATTAAGGATAACTTAAATGCGGTGTCGGGGATGTGTTTTGGCCTTCACCCTTAATTGATCTCAAGTACCCGTTATCTTTTGCTTGTTTTGAATGTCTGAAAATAGAAAATATAATTAAGGATAACTTAAATGCGTGTTTCTGGGGATGTGTTTTGGCCTTCACCCTTAATGTGATCTCAAGTACCGTTATATTTTGCTTGTTTTGAATGTCTGAAAATAGAAAAATATAATTAAGGATAACTTAAATGCGGTGTCTGGGGATGTGTTTTGGCCTTCACCCTGACTGTGATCTCAAGTACCGTTAATATTTTGCTTGTTTTGAATGTCTGAAATAGAAAATGTAATTAAGGATAACTTAAATGCGGTTTCTGGGGAAATGCATTGAGCATTTAAACCTGAAGCGAGTGGGTTAATAATCGTAACTTTTTTACATTTTTTGTTAATCTCTAGGACGATAACCACGGAAAATTCAAATTTGAAATTCTGGATTTATACCGGATTTTTTTGGCAGTATAAATCCAGGACACAGTCTCTAGACAGTAGTTTTGCATTTTTCGAAGTTTCGAAAAATTTGACATTATCTGGTCAAACAGTAAGAATACAACATTTTCCAACACAATTTTCAAATTCTGTACTTACACTGGATTTTTTGCATCACAAACGCTTTACACTTTCTCCACAAAGTAGTGTTGCAGTATCTTAATAATCGTGAATTTTTACATTGTTTTGTTAATGTCTAAGACGGTAACCACGGAAAACTCAATTTTGAAATTCTGGATTTATACCGGATTTTTTTGAATTATAAATCCAGGTCACAGTCTCTAGACAGTAGTTTTGCATTTGTTGAAGTTTCAAAAACTTTGACACTTTCAGGTCAAATTGTAAGAATATAACATTTTCCAACACAATTTTGAAGTTATGTACTTATACTGGATTTTTTGCATCATAAACGCTTTACACTGTCTCAAGAAAGTAGTTATGCAGTATCTTAATAATCGAAATTTTTTCGTTTTTTTGTTAACTTGTAAGACGATAACCACGGAAAACCCTACTTTGAATATCTGGTTTGACACCGTATTTTATGCGTTACAAATCCGGGACACAGTCTCTAGATAGTAGTTTTGCATTTTTTGAAGTTTCGAAAAATTTGACATTTTCTGTTCAAACTGTAAGAATATAACATTTTCCAACACAATTTTCAATTTCTGTACTTACACTGGATTTTTTGCATCATAAACGCTTTTCACTTTCACAACAAAGTAGTGTTGCAGTATCTTAATAATCGTGAATTTTTACATTTCTTTGTTAATGTCTAAGACGATAACCACGGAAAACTCAATTTTGAAATTCTGGATTTACACCGATTTTTTGCATTACAAATCAGGGACACATTTTCTAGATAGTAGATTTTCCATTTTTTTGAAGTTTTGAAAAAATTTGACAGTTTCTGGACAAACTGGTAAGAATATAACATTTTTTTCCGACACAATTTTGAAGTCTTATGTTACTTATAGTGGTTTTTTGCATCATAAACGCTTTATACACTGTCCCAAGAAAGTAGTTATGCAGTATCTTAATAATCGAGATTTTTTCATTTTTTTAACCTGTAAGACGATAACCACGGAAAACCCAATTTGGAATATCTGGTTTGACACCGGATTTTTTGCGTTACAAATCCGGGACACAGTCTCTAGATAGTAGTTTTGCATTTTTTGAAGTTTCGAAAAATTTGACCTTTTCTGGTCAAACTGTAAGAATACAACTTTTTCCAACACAATTTTGAAGTTATGTTCTTTACTGGATTTTTTGCATCATACCCTCTGCCTCAAGAAGTAGTTAATTCAGTTTCTTATAATCGAGAATTTTTTTTACATTTTTTTTGTTAACCTGATAGCCACGGAAAACTCAATTTTGAATATCTGGTGTGACACACGATTTTTTGGATTATAAATCCGGGACACAGTCTCTAGATAGTAGTTTTGCATTTTTTTGAAGTTTTGAAAAAATTTGACAGTTTCTGGTCAAACTGTAAGAATATAACATTTTCAACACAATTTTGTAATTCTGTACTTATACTGGATTCTATGCATCATAAACGCTTTACTCTGTCTCAAGAAAGTTCTTATGCAGTATATTAATAATCGTAACTTTTATACATTTTTTGTTATTCTCTAAGACGATAACCACGGAAAACTCAAATTTGAAATTCTGGATTTATTACCGGGATTTTTTTGCAGTATAAATCCGGACCCAGTCTCTAGACAGTAGCTTCTCATTTTTTGAGATTCGAAAAATTTGACATTTTCTGGTCAAACCTTAAGCATACAACATTTTCCAACACAATTTTCAAATTCTGCACTTACACACTGGATTTTTTGCATCACAAACGCTTTACACTTTCTCCACAAAGTAGTGTTGCAGTATCTTAATAATCGTGAATTTTTACATTGTTTTGTTAATGTATAAGACGGTAACCACGGAAAACTCAATTTTGAAATTCTGGATTTATACCGGATTTTTTGAATTATAAATCCAGGTCACAGTCTCTAGACAGTAGTTTTGCATTTGTTGAAGTTTCAAAAACTTTGACACTTTCAGGTCAAATTGTAAGAATATAACATTTTCCAACACAATTTTGAAGTTATGTACTTATAGTGGTTTTTTTGCATCATAAACGCTTACAACAATGTTCTCGAAACGTAGTTATGCAGTATCTTATTAATCGAGAATTTTTACATTTTTTGTTAAGCTGTAATTCGTTATCCACGGAAACTCAATTTTGAATATCTGTTGTGACACCGGATTTTTTGCATTACAAATCCGGGACACAGTCTCTAGATAGTAGTTTTGCATTTTTTGAAGTTTCGAAAAATTTGACATTTTCTGGTCAAGACTGTAAGAATACAACTTTTTTCCACACACAATTTTGAAGTTCTGTTCTTATACTGGATTTTTTGCATCATAAACACTTTACTCTGTCTCAAGAATATTTATGCAACTTCTTAATAATCGATGAATCATCTTTTTTTTTTGTTAACCTGTAATTCGATAGCCACGGAAAACTCAATTTTGAATATCTGTTCTGACACCGGATTTTTTGCATTATAAATCCGGGACACAGTCTGTAGATAGTAGTTTTCCATTTTTTGAAGTTTCGAAAAATTTGACATTTTCCAACACAATATTGAAATTGTATACTTATATTGGATTTTTTGCATCATAAACGCTTTACACAGTCTCAACAAAGTAATAATGCAGCTTCTTAATAATAGAGAATTTTTACATTTTTTTGTTAATCTCTTACACGATAACCACGGAAAACTCAATTTTGAAATTCTGCACTTCGACCGGATTGGTTGCATTATGAAACCCAAGACGCAGTCACTTGATAGTATTTTTGCATTTCTTGAAGTTTCGATAACATTGGCATTTTCTGGTCAAACTATAAGATTATAACATTTTCCAACACAATATTGAAATTGTGTACTTATATTGAATTTTTTGCATCATAAACGCTTTACACCAGGTCTCAACAAAGTAATAATGCAGTTTCTAATAATAATCGACAGTTTTTTACATTTTTTGACTGACGATAACCACGGAAACTCAATTTTGAAATTTTGCACTAGAGCGGATTTTTTGCATTATAAACCCAACACAGTCACCCGTAGTATTTTGCGTTTCTTGGAGTTTCGAAAAAATTGACCTTTTTCTTGTCAACGGTAAGAATAGAAACATTTTCCACACAATATTGGAATTCTTACTTATATTGATTCTTTGGCATTATAAACGCTTTACACCGTCTCCACAACGTAATAATGCATTTTGTTAATAATTAGAATTTTACATTTTTTGTTACTTCTCTACACGATACCCACGGAAATCTCAGTTTTGAAATTCCTGCACTTTGACCTGAATGCTTGTGCATGAAAAAACCAGACACAGTCACAAGATAGTTTGTTTGCATTAACTTTAATTTCGAAAATATTGACATTTTCTGGTCAAACTGAAAGA